>JAQNBH010000012.1:12613452-12700952 GCA_028752905.1 Cladorhizidae sp. MBARI D1340-BT2 | reverse complement strand
CCAATTCCTTGACTAAACAAAGCTTCTTTATCCATGGTACTCTGTTAATGGTAACAAATTCTCTCTAGAATATTTTTACAAATTAAAGATTTCTGCTAATAATTTCTCAGAAAAGTGTTTGGCACATATTTATTTTGTTTGGCATCGTTTATTACTTAGTAAGGTGTAGACATGAGCTTGGGTGTCCTTGCTTTTAAGTATTTCAAGAAACACCTATTAGTGTGCTATAAATTGTGATCCATCCAAGTAGAGCAACATTTAGAAACCAGCTGCTGAAAAGATGATGTCTAAACAGTGCCAAGAAATGTGTGTATACCAATAGGCAAATTTGCCTGAAAAAAATTGACCTCTCGAGATCTTCTCTATACCGTTATATTGGGCAATACACTGCTGAATTTTAATGCTGTCAATGTAATTTTGAAGCATATCATCAAACATTTTAATGAGGACATTTCTGTTTTATGGTGCACATCACTACGTCAGATACTAATTTTGTTAACCAGATTCTATTCACCACGAAAAGGGGAATGTCTATGTATGACTAGATTAGAGGTCCCCTGCAGGGTGCAATGTCAGATACTAAAGAGACCCTTCACCAATTCACCACAAAGGGGTCCGGCTGTGTATACAAGAGAGTAGAAACTGAACTGAATCTGGCTCACAAAGTAGTCAAATTTATGCAGCAGTGAGAGGGAATGACTACAATGTGTCATAGTAAATTCCATGACAGTAGCAGAAGTGCATATAATAGTTAATAACTGTGAACTATATTATAGTTTGAGAGATACGAGTTATTTGCTAGTAGTAAATAGTTCTTCCTTTGTGGATTTAGTTGGCGCTTGATCGATGATGAATAAAATTACATACTTGTGCATGTATGTAACTTTTAGGTTAATAAAAATGCATATGTGTGGTATGTTTGTGCTATATATATATATACTGTATATATATAGTACTCGTAATAAAATATTCAGGGAATATAATTTTTTACAACTATTATTAATAATAATAATATTAATATAATAATAATAATAATAATAATAATAATAATAATAATAATAATAATAATAATAATAATAATAATAATAATAATAATAATAATAATATAATAATAATAATAATAATAATAATAATAATAATAATAATAATAATAATAATAATAATAATAATAATAATAATAATAATAATAATAATAATAATATTAATATTAATAATAATAATATTAATAATAATAACAACAACAACAACAACAACAATAATAACAATAACAACAACAATATTAACAACAACAACAACAACAACAATAATATTAATAATATTAATAATAATAATAATAATAATAATAATAATAATAATAATAATAATAATAATAATAATAATAATAATAATAATAATAATAATAATAATAATAATAATAATAATAATAATAATAATAATAATAATAATAATAATAATAATAATAATAATAATAATAATAATAATAATAATAATAATAATAATAATAATAATAATAATAATAATAATAATAATAATAATAATAATAATAATAATAATAATAATAATAAGTTATTAAAGGGACCAGATTGTGTTTGTCTCATTTTAATGAAATTACACTTTAATTTTGTAAATATATTCACAAATAAAATCATAATGCGATTTGTTTTCTTGCTGTGTGTTTCCTTCTGGATTAGGGTTTCTTGAGTTACTGGCACAAGGCCAACTAGAGCTATATTTGTGTGACCCCTAGCATGACCTGCAATTCAATATGGCAGATCCCTAAAATACCAACACAAAAACTCACTTTGGAGCAGCTTATATACATATAAAGCAGTTTCAGAAGATATTATATAGCTCTAATAACACTTCTACAGTAAAATGGCAGCCTGGAAAGCATGTTCAAGCTAGGTCTTCTATGTTCTTTCTGTTTATCTTCTTTTTTAAGTATTGTAATGAAGAATAGCAATAGCAACAAGCCTAATTTGTGTACTGTAAGTCCAATGCCAAGTCAGGACCACATGAGTCAGTTAAGTAGGGTTGGGAAATGATTCTCAACCCAATATTTGTGCATGTTTGCAAGATACGCAACATGAGGATATGTGAATCCAGAGGTTTCCTTCTTCCCCTCTGAGTATCTAATTGTATTGTCAGCAGGAACATAGCCAGGGAATTTGAATTTCGGATCCATTGAATATCTTCTTTGAATTTCACATCTCAGATACATATATATTAGCATTTGCACAATATATTTTTACTGTCGATTAGGTCCCAATAATTCAGATGGTAATATTTTTCATCACAACAGTTATTAACTTGAGGACTTGTTCTTCTTGTAATACTGCAAAGTGATCTTTTCTGACCTGTTTGTGGAAGCAGTTCTTTATCATCACACTCATAGGACTGATTTTGTGATAACTAGCTATATTTGATGTGTGAGAAAAAAATTATAGTGAATTTCATGTGAATATATAGGGCAGCTAGCTGACTAACACAAACCGTACTCATAGGCGGAGGAACCGGGGGGGAGGGGGGGGGGGGGGGCATGGGGCCCCCAGAATCAGATTAGCTTTCCTGATCCAGTAATCCATGATGTCATTAAGTCATATAGTTTTGTTCCATCAATGAAGAGAATGAGAACAGAGCCTGGCAGCCATGCACTGTACACTGTAGGCACACTGCCACTCTGCTGTTGGACTTAATTCCTATCTGACAGAGTCAATCACAACCTTTAGAATCTGTAGAAGTGTCTGAGTCAGGAAGTTCACAAATAATCCTTTGTCAGAGTATTGTGGAGTCTTGTGTTGACAAGGTAGTAAAGGTAGTATTTGTATCGAGTTAAAGATCCAGTTTCTATTAAGGAACAATAATTCCTCATGGCCAACGATTCCCACAATTTTGAATTGATTGGTACATAATTACTTAGCCATGATTAGTTTGAGTCCACCACATGTTACTTAGCCATGATTAGTTGAGTCCACCACGTGTTACTTAGCCATGATTAACCACATGTTACTTAGCCATGATTAGTTGAGTCCACCACATGTTACTTACCCATGATTACTTGAGTCCACCACATGTTACTTACCCATGATTACTTGAGTCCACCAGATGTTACTTAGCCATGATTAGTTGAGTCCACCACATGTTACTTAGCCATGATTACTTGAGTCCACCACATGTTACTTAGCCATGATTAGTTGAGTCCACCACATGTATTGTATGAAAGCTTTTTGTGGTTATTGTCATAGCAAGAAAAGAGGATAAAAATGCTGATCCAGTCTTGTTGAATTCAACAATTGGAAGAAGGCATGTGAGCATTTTTCATAATGAAGCTGTCGGATTGCCTTCTGTGAGTACTCGGCTTAAGAGTTAGTATAAGAACGAACAAGAAATTAGGAAAAATATGTTTTAGTAGTCTTATCATCCTGATGCAGGGGCAAGCCCTTCAAGGTCATGATGAAGTGGAGAACAATTTGATACAGCTGCTTCTACTAAGTTCCTCTGATCTTGCTAAACTTATAGCATTAATTAATGACGAGAAGTCTTTCTCATAAGATAATTAACAAATTAGTGTCCTTAATGAGATTCATGTGTTGAACTTAAAGTGGGAGTGCATGTTCTGATGGCTGATGAAGCTACAGATGTCAGCAACAAAGAACATCTGTGCATAACTTTGGATAGCAACATGAGACAACAGTAGAGCTAATTCATGTTCCCAAGACTCATTCTAACACTCTTACTACACTGATACAGTTTTTCATTGCCTATTAGCCAGTGTCATGGTCAGGCATATGATGGCTGCCAGCATGAGTAGACAAGTTAGTGGTGTAGCAAACAGATCAGCAAGAAGGACTTGCTGCTATTTCCATGCAATGTTTACCACGCACAGTACTAACTATGCCTAAAAACTTCAGGTAAAATGTCAGTTTGTGTGTACGAAGGATTTAGTCATGGGAATAAGTCAATTAATTTAGTTTTCATCAAATGATCAATTATTTCAAACACTTCCTGCACAATTGTCATCCGGGGCTCCAACATTAAAGCCACTTTGTCCAACAAGATGGACTTTGCACCCCAAAGCCATTGATGCCTTTCTAAAATATATTACTTAATTTTTAATTGAAACAGTTGAACAAGGTAGGAATGAGTTTGCCATGAAGGCTCATGGTTTTCTTGATTGTTGTTTAAAGCTTTCTTTCTCAGCAACTGAACAGTTCTCAACTACCTTGCCAAGGTAAAGATGCATCATTACAAGAAGCAGTGACAGCATCTAGATTGGCTGTGAACTTCCGTGAAAGGCAGAGATCTGATAATTTTACAGTGTAGTGGTGTCAGAGTCCAATAATTTTACTGAGCGATGTGTACTGCCTCGTCAAGGATATCCACCTAGTAAATAGATGAGGGTGAGGTCCCACATTCATTAGATCTGATGGAACTTTTACATTATAGTGGTGTTGTTAGAGTCCAATAATTTTACTGAGCGATGTGTGCTGCCTAGTCAAGGATATCCAGCTAGTAAATAGATGAGGGTGAGGTCCCACGTTCATTTGGTGATCCTAACTTTAAGACAGCATTATTTTGAGGCAATAGATAAATTGTTGTTGATGAATTGAATCATCAAACCAGGGGCATGCCACTAGCAGCAGCATTGGAAATAGGTGCTGCAAATGACTCTCACGATTTTAGAAATGGTATTTCAAATATTTACGATAAAGATGTAAAGTTGATCAGATAATTATTTTTCTACAAATCTTTCCAGATATGGTGAACACATAAGCATGTAATAAAACATACTAACATCAAGCAAGTCAATCATATCAGTACATACTTAATGTAAAATTATTTGAGCTAGTTAAGCATGTCGGGTGAAGTTTACAAACTACTAGTATCGTCCTCACTGTACCTGTAATTAAGCCACAACTGGAAGGACTTTTTCTACTTTATAGAACTGCCTACGACCCTGAGTTCAACCTTGGCTAAATAATATGAAGCAGCTTGAGGAAATGGGATGATGCTGTGTCTGGTTGTTGTACTGTAAACTTCTGCCCTATCATGTAAGTAAATGATTATAAACTTTCTGAGCATTCATTTCACAGAGTAATAGACACAAACCTTCTCATCCTGCAGCTACACTAGGTGGGCTGAAGTTGGTTCAGAGTTCTTTTTAAAGCAATAATATATGTGGACTATATATGTGCTCGATCATTCAATATAATAATTATTATCAATAATGACACAACGTGCATATTATGGTTATGGTTTTTCAGTGCTTGTTATAGAGAATGTCACATGTATCTCCATCTTACTAGTTCTGGAGCTCTGCAACTGTTGCAAAGTCCCTGAATGATGCTGAAGCTACCAAGTGGCATTGACACCAGATAAAAAATGACAGTAACATGAACCTCACATTAATATACGCTGACTTCTATAAACAATGAGAAGATTTTTTAAAGCATGGTTAGGAGAGCCATAGATGCTGCTCACTCACCTGGAGTAGCTCTCTATATACACTGTTGATCAACTGCTCCACTATAATATTATATATGTGCATACAAGTCAACAGCAACATCAGATATGCTTTAAAACAAAATATTGACTCATCAAGAAAGGAAGAAAAAAAAAAATATACCCATGTAGATCACACACCCACTTGGATGACCTTTCCCCATTGAACAGAGTATACCAGCATATGCTGTTAAATGTACATGATCTTAATGCAAAGGTCATCTCGATGGGTGTGGTCAACATGGGCACATTCTTGCATTATTATTATTATTATTATTTTTAAATCACACACACACACACCACATGTGTGGAGGAGCCAAATTGGAGTTTGGGGTGAGACAGCATGTGTACTTGTAGTTTTCCATCTCTAAACAACAACTTGAGTGTGCACAAGCTGCTAAAGGTAATATCTAAAAGCTGTAACTGTAAGGTGGGGGGGGGGGGGAGAGAGGAGGGCAAATTGTGGGTTATGGAGCCTCACCTGCAGAAAGAAAGATAAAGAACAAACTTTTCCCCAGCAACTAGACCTTTGTCTTCTTTTACCAACAAGAGAAGATAGAGTGTAGCTAAGCAGGAATAATGTTGTTTCAGCTTCTACTCTATTCTCACATAGTCGGACACTTTTTGCGATGTGAGTTCTTCCAACCTTCATGCTCCCATCAGCTAAATAAAATTACTTATTCCTCGTGCTATATACCTGAAGCATGAAAAAGCATGACAGGCATATGCCAGTACCACACACACTGCCATTGATGACTACAAGAGGTTATAAGATCATCAAACTTGCCATCCTGGAACTGTGGGACAGACAGATGAGTCCCAATAGACTTGAGGCAGTACATGAAAATAATTTGCATTTACTGTTGGCAACACGAGCTATGTCCCCCAAATCACAGAAGTCGGCCACAGGCTCAGGATGCTCTGAGATCTTGGCAGTGGATACATAACAAACACAAGAATTAGGTATATTTGTTCCAACCAATCTATGAATCTGCCCAATCTATAGATTGTGCTGCACAATCTATGAATGCCAATTTATTGCCTGCCAATCAATACACTTCAAAACATGGTAGCATATTAACACCCTTTGCAACAGATTCATAGATTGGATGGAACATATCAACCAGTACTTATTATCGACTAGTTATACTGAGCGAGTGTGCAAGCCAAATATCCAAACCCACCCACACAATATGGGATAGTCGATGGGAATTTACAAAGCCCGCGCTACTCCCACGAAAAGAGAAGAAGGGAGAAGAGCTGTTTGCGAGTCTACATTTGCGGACTATAGCAGTTGTGCGAGTGTTCGTGGGTATTACAAACTGTGCATTATATCTTTTTTGACAAAGCAATATTCTTCAAATATCTTTTTTTTTGCTCTAGCTACATTTGCCATGTCACTTAGTTCTTTATCTGCCAAATCCAAGTGGAACTTTTTCTCAGTATCACTTTTTTCTACATCATTACACTCTCAGTTGCAATCACTGTTACTCTGTTGCAAAGGGTGTTAATATGCTACCATATTTTGATGTGTATTGACTGGCAGGCAATAAATTGGCATTCATAGATTGTGCAGCAATCTAGCAGATTCATAGATATGATGGAACATATTCATGGGCATTCTTATAATTTCATTACATCACTATTTAATTTGACTTTATGCAGGTCACGTGGCTGTAGTCCACAGTTAAGATGCTGCAACCCCTTGCACATCATCTAGGCACATGCTGCTGATGTTTGGAATATGCTCCCCATTGCCAAGTTGCATCTTTGAGAGCAGTGGCCAGACATTCCACAATGAATCACTCCATTGAGTTTGTGGAGCCTACTCAGTTCACATGCAGCATGTCATGTTATTGGAATCATACCTGTTGATAGTATTATTAAATAATTTGTTAACATCTTGGTCAAGATGAACTGAAGAGGATGAGGAGAGTGGAAGGAATTGCCATCTTATTTAGATGAGCAGATGTTGTACATTACTCTCAGCTGATATCATATGCTTTAATTTAAATCAGTTACTTGGTTTTTTAACCAATTTCAACCAAAATACTTCGGTCTTCCAGGGCAAATTAATGAAAGCAAATGCAACATATCCAACTCGTTGGCAACACGTTTCACACAACTAATGCACATGATTCTTGAATCATCCAAATAACACCACAGTAACACACCAGACGGGCGTGATTTTATGTGCACGGCCAGGCACTTTAGCTGGGAGTGGTCTTTCCTGCGAGACTAGCTGTAAATAACGAGGAGAATGGAGAAATTAATCTAAGGTCAGATCATAATCTAATATGGTGTGTCTTGAGAATAGGATGATTGGAGGAAAGGGAATATACTCCACGGTTTAAATGTAAGGTTGATGGTAAGATGGATTGGGAAGAATACCAACATGTGGTGAACGAAGGTTTCAGAGGTTGGAAGGAATATGTGGCAAGGTTAGGGATGGGAAAGGACAAAGAAGGTGTACAACAAATTTGGGAACTGTGGAGACATATTGTGCTTTAGGCAGCTGAGTTGGGCATAGGGAGGAAAAAACTAACAGACATATCTAAGGTCTGGTGGTCTCATGATAGTGAAGTACCCATCCAGCATGACAAGTGTCCTGTAGGAAGCTTAGGGAGTCTAGGTGTGACAATGTAGGTGAAGAAAGGCTGGGAGGAAGATAAGAGTGCAAGAAGACATGTGAAGAGGTTGATTAGATTGGAAAAGAAGAGACTGAGGAAGGCTACAATAGGAAAGATTAAAGAGCAAGGAGGCACTATATAGCTGTAAGTTATTTTGGACAAACTTGAAGGGAAAGAAGAAGCAATGTCAAATACAGAGAGTAAGAGAGGAAAATGGGGTTGTAGTGGAGAAGAGGAAGGATATACTGGAGGTTATGGCCAAGCATTGGGAAGGATTAGGGAGTGTGTCCAAGTCATGGAAGGATGTTCTAGTTGACCACTTAGAGTCTAAAGCTAAAGATGGATGGTGCAGCAGGTTGGATTCCAGGAGATGTAAAATATTGTGAAGGGGCTGAAAAGGGGCAAGGCTCCTGGTCCTGATGGCATAATTAACGAGATGTTGAAGTATGATTGGAATAGGATGGTGGAAGTGTTATGTTCTCTAGTTAATTTGGTGATGGAGTCGAAGTTTTCACCAGATGATTGGAGACAGTTATATTGTCACTCTTTAAAGCTGGAGACGAGGAGGTGGCTAGTAATTACAGAGGGTTAGCTCTGGGGAGTTATGTGGCAAAAGTGATGGCAAGAATGTTGGCAGGTAGGCTCATAGGTTTGCAGAGAAGTATACACTAACAGAGGGTCAGGGTGGATTTAGGCCAGGGAGAGGATGTGCTGACCAGCTAGTGTTGAGGTGTGTGTGTGTGACATAATGAGGTCACAGGGGCAACAGACATTTCTGGCATTTCTGGATGTAAGCAAGGCATATGATACTGTGTGAAGAGAAGGATTGTGGATGAAGATAAGAGGGTATTGAGTTCAGGAAGAATTTGTCAATGTGCTTGTATGAAGGATTTCAGTCAAGTGTGTTGTTAGGCAGGGAGTGGTATAGGTAGTATGAAATGGAGGCAGGACTGAGACAGGGTTGTCCTTTGTCACCAGTTCTCTATAGTGTGTATGTCATGAGTTTGTTGAAGGATTTGGGGGGGGGGGGGGAAAGGTAAGGATTGAAGTGGGAGGGACATGGTGTGGTGGGTTGTTGTATGCAGATGAAAGAGATCAGGTAGAATGTTTTTTGTTTTTTTGTTTTTTAAATGAGCTCAGTAGCAAAAGCTATTTAGAGCCTTACATACATGATAACATGATAGGTAGAAAAATGATTCAAGTTAGACGAAGAATTGTTTAATAAATCGCTTGAAGGAAGAGAGTGAGGACGAGGATCTAATGGAGGTTGGGAGTGAGTTCCAAAGAGCTGTGGCGGAGGGAATGAAGGAAGACTGCATGGATGCAGTGCGGGAGAATGGGATTATGATGTTTGATGGGTGGTATTGGCGAGAAGACATGAGCGGAGTAGGAGCTAATTGGATTGAGTCTGGAGGAAAATGTATGTAATTGCTTATTATTTTGTAAATTAGAAGGATCTTGGCCCGAGCACGTCTATTTGAGAGTGTAGGAAGTTTAAAGGTGGAGAGGTTGGATGCATAGTCAGAAGTCCATTGGTGAGTACAGAGTCTCAGTGCAAAGTGCTGAACGTGTTCTAAGGATTTTGAATTACAAGAAGAGGGAGGAGGTGACCACACAGAGGAACAGTAACTTAGATGAGGGAGAACTAATGTTGTGTAAAGTTTAATTAGCATATGAGATGATAAGTGATGGTAAAAGTTGCGATAAATTAACCCTATTATTTTCCTTGATTTAGTGCGTACTTTGCTAATGTGCAGGTTCCAGGAGAGGTTCCAGGTGTGAAAGTTACTCATAAGTATGTAAATGAAGTGAAGAGATCAAGGGGAGTACTATTGAGGACTAATACAGTGGATGCGAGGGGTTTACGAGAGATCATCATGTACTTGCTCTTATTAGGGTTAATTATTAGGAGACGGGAAGGTAGCCATGATGATATAATGTTAATGTCTGATTGCTGAATCTAAGGAAGAGGTTGAAGAGAATGGATGGGAGAGGAGGATGTTGTCTGCATAGAGAGTAAGTGGATGTCGAGAGTAGGAGCTTTGAAATATCGTTAATGTAAAGAACAAAGAGAAGAGGACCAAGAATAGATCCTTGAGGTACTCCAGAGGATGCATGACATGAAGAAGAGAGAGCACCAGAGATAGCGAACTCTGTGACTGCCCCGTAAGATAGGAAGTGAGCCAACAGAGGTGAGAAGGAATATTCAGTGAGGACAGAGTGTTTAAGAGTGGTCTATGCGGCACAGAGTCAAAAGCTTTCTTGATGTCTAGAAAGACTGCACAGACAGACTTGTGGGCATCCAGGAAAGCAAACCAAGATTGAGTTACGTTAAGTATTGCTATTTTAGCAGAAAGACCAGGGCGAAATCTGAACTGAATGTTTGACAAAACATCTTGTATGGTGATAAGTTTGTGTAAATAGTTAAATATGTGGCGTTCTAATGCCTTGCTTATTAGGGATAATAAGGAGATTGGACGATAATCCTTGGGGAAAGATGAGGGTGGAGATGTTTTGGGGATAGGAACTACAAAGGAATGCTTCCAGTCAGTGGGTAGTACACCAGTAGAGAGGGAGGAATTAAAGATAAGAGAAAGAGGAACTGATATGGATTCAGCTGTGGATCTAAGCATTCTGGCAGAGATAGAATCAGGGCCAGTTGATTTCTCAGAGGGAATGCAAGTTAGAAGACTTACAATCTCATCCGGTGAGCAGAGGAGCTCGGGTGGGCAAGGGAAGGGCAGAGGAAATGGTGTGTGATTACAGAGGGGTGGGAGAAGACTTATTAAAACAGCTTGAGAAGAAGTAATTTAGAGCCTCGGCTTTAGACTGAGGGGAAGCACAAGTTTGATCTTGGTAAGTAAGGGTTGGAACACAAGATGTTTTTTAACCTAATTTCTTTATTGCTCTCCAAAAAGAACTAGAGTTGAGTTCTGATTGTCCTATGTGTTGATAGTCTGAGGTCATTAGTTCTAGCTCTATTTATAAATTCTATTTATAGTTTGACCTTTGCAGGGCTGCTCTGCAGCTAGTCAGGGCTGAGGCGTCTGACAGTTATTATTCAAGTGGACAGTCCCGAAGTATCCAATGTATATAGCCACACTTGATACCTTTGTTGGGAGAAGATGATAGTCTTTGGAAGAAGAAGTGTTTTGCTGAATGGAGGAGTGAAAGAGTATGGTTACGGCAACGGCGATAGGCTGCCCAGGCATCAGCAGATCTGAGTGGTTTGGCAGAGGAGTATAATCTATTTCTAATTTTGATTTGTTTGAGGATGGAGTAGGAGATCCAGGGAGGGGTACAGCGGGTAGGATAAACTAGCTTAGAGGCAGGGGCAGATCTAGAGTATCAGTAAGGGGGGGGTTTATTCTTGGACATTTTGGCTGGAGCGTTAGTCATTTACCTCACTTGTATATAGATCGAGTGATGGCTATTATAGCATTTTTAAATATTAAAAGCATCAACTATGTTTTGTTATTGGACATTCTCTTTTTAAACATTAGTATATATAACATTTTCTTTGTAATTATCTAGTGTTTAAAGACATTTATTTTTTATTATTTTTTCTGGTATCTATTTTTTCAAATATTATGTAGATAAAATGATAGGCATCTAATATAATTAGCTACTAACAAAAATTATAAGATTTTCATTGTACCAGGTGCTCCAAACAAAAAAATAAGGCCAAGTTGCTAGTAAACACCATAACAATGAACACAACCAAATTTGGATCTTCATTACAATACTTTGTAAGTTCAAAGTCTATGGCAAAAAAACTCACTTCTTCCCTCCCTCCTGTTATGTCTTTAAAAGTAGATCTAGTATAGGATTATCACGTGACTGCTTATGTTTATGGTAATAGTATCACTTGTATAGTTTCAGTGACAAATTCTCATAACAATAATAATACATGTGGGTAACTGGCAATAGAAGTAACACTAGTAAGTCAAACAAGTGGAATATTGTGATTAAAAAAAAGCTGACATAGTTTCAGTGACAAACATTCATAGTATTAAAATAAGACAATAATACAAATGACAATTAGTCAAATAATATTGAGTTACAGAACATTCTTCATGGATGAGCCTGAATAAAATACTGAACAATAGTTTCAGTTTCTAGTTGTTTACATGTATCATAATGTATAGCGGGCATCAGTGCTAGGCTTGCAAGCCTTTTTTCACTCATACCATAGTAGAATTTAAATGTGTCTTGATGCATCTTACTACTGAGAAAGGTCTCTCTGCCTCACATGATCCGATTGGAGATGTACATCCAACAAGAACAAGCTCTCTCAATAATACCAGCAGCAATGTTTTCTCCAGTATATAGCCCTTTCGAGGTGGAGAAAGTCCAAAAATATTTCATGGATATGCGGCTGAGCTTGACCAAGATCAACAAATTGGATACATAAAGACAAAATTTCCTGATTGGCATGCTTGTCTGTGACCTCGTCAGACGTAACGCCGTAATATTTTGAGGTTTTTAATGGACTTAAAATCTTTTCACGCAATAAATCTGCCATAATACTTATAATTTCATTTTGTATTACTGTATTGCTGGTTCTTCTCTCTTATTCAAGATGATCCCATATTATTGGATCGTACTTGGCAACATATTCGAGAAAAGCTAGACTATTTCCAGAAGGATTTGATGCCATGCTCTCTCTATTGCCCTACATAGGAAGCCCCTGCATGCTGCAAAATTTAACAGCATCAACAACAGCTGAGGAGGATGTGTTTATTTCGGTTGGAGGTTTTCTGGATTTGACTGGTTTTCGGATTTTTGAATGTCTTCAGGAATAATTTTACAGCATGTAAAGCATCTTGGTGATATTGAAAATCCCTATGATTTACCCTTTGCTTTGCTGAAATGTTTGAATGGTTTTTTTCACTAGAATTCCCAAATAACCCTTCGTAATTTGTCCAAACATACACAATATTTACAGTAACCTCCTTCATGTGAGGGTGAATATCACAACCATTCGAACTCTTTTAGCGATGACTTCTGAAACATTTCTTTCCCTTCTTTATCACTTCAAAGGTTGCAAACTTTGAATGTTTGCCTTCACTCTTAAAAACTTCATGTTTGTCACTATCTGGCAAGGAACTGATTGGTATACTACCAGAAGCAACAAGTCCAATATTATTGATACCTGTACTTCTACTTCCCGTTTCCATGAAAGCTGTTTGCAAAGAACTAGCATCATTAGAATGAAGGAATGGACTGGCACACAATGTCAGTTTCTTTGACACCTTCTTCAGGTCTCATGATAACCTCACATCCCACTAAATCCAATTCAATATCTGAACTGGCATTAGCAGGGCCAGAAATGCTGTGGTCCTGAAGTATCTCCAGAAGAAGAGAAAGAGCACTGATGTAGTTTGATAAACTATCACTTATGGAATGGTCATGTTCAGAGCCAGAAGTAACTCCAAAGGATGACGACGTAGTCTCTTCATTTTTAGCCTCTGAGTTCTGATCTGATACTGTAGCATATATTAAACCATGTGGCCACAGCACATTTCTACGACCACCAACCGCATTGCACTTTACCCAACTATATTATACAGATTTGCTAGTCCTACATGCAATTCTTTTTTGTCCACTACACTCAATGGACCAAGAAAGTATTTAAGTTTAAGCACATGTAATGTGTTCATTAAAGAATTTTATACATTTATAGACTGAAGGGGTGGGGGGTGGGGGGGTTTAAACCCCGAAACCCCCCACCTGGATCTGCCCCTGAGAGGGAATAGTTTTTTTGCATGATGCGAGTAAAGAGTTCTTTAAATATGAACCAAGAGGCTTCAGTGTCTAAGGGGGAAGGATTGTGTCCCAGGGAATGATATTAATTAGGTCATTAGCTTGAGAGAAGTCTGCTCTGTCATATAACCAGACTCGATGAGGAGGTGAAGGAGATGGAGAATCAGAAATGAGAGGGAGGGAGAAGAGGATGGAGTTGTGGTCGGAGTTTGATACGGGAGGAGAGACTTCACGGCAGGTGGGAGTAAGGGTGGAGGGTACATACACAAGATCAATGACAGAGGGGACACCAGTATGGGAGTAGTGAGTTGGATAGTGGATAATTTGATTGAGAGAAAAAAGGTCAGATATTGCGTGGATCTTATTGAGAAGTGGTGAAGGTGACAAAAAATTAACATTAAATTCCCCAAGCAGAATAAGTTCTTGGTGGGGGATGGAGGGAAGAGCAGCAAGTGAGGCAAGTAATTGATCTAGATGGTCCGGTGATGAAGGTGGGCGATAAAATGTGGCAAAAAGGAAGGATGAATTTTGAAGTTTAATTGAAGTTCAAGCATAGAGATGGATGGGAGAGAGATGATTGAGGTGAGAAGGCTTGACTTTGCATAGACTACTATACCTCCACCATGTCTATTTCGATCTAATCTGAATGTGCGGTAGTTAAAAATAGCAATTTCAGAGTCAGAGACATCTGCGGAGAGCCATGTCTCAACTATAGAAATTATGTGGGGTTTATAGAGATAAGATAATGTTGTAAGTTCGTCAAATTTGGGAAGAAGACAGCGTGCATTAAAATAGAATACCTTAATGTCATTTGCGGTTCTTTTTGGTAAGGATATTGGATGTGGTGGGGGAGTATGCGATGATTTAGGTGTAATAGTGAGAAGAGTAAGTCAATTACAGTTGGCGGAAAGTGCAATGGAGAGTGGAAGATTAATGAGGAGAGAATGGAGAATGTGGAAGCCTTCAAATATCTTGGTATGTGGTTAGAGGAATTGTTCATTAATTGGAGAAGATGAAGGAAAAGGGAGGACAAGAATTGCTTATATGAGCAGGGTTTACAGAGAAATGGAGCCGGACAGAGGTAAACTAATATGCGAGTTGCTCTAGGCCATGTCTAGAACATGCATCTGAAGTATGGTGGACAGGAGGGAAGATAGCCTGCAAGAATTTGGAAATAATTCAAGAGAAAGTTGGGAAGAAACTGGTTGGAGGGAGTAATACAGTTGCAGGGGTGGCAGTAAGAGGGGACCTGGGCTGGAGGAGGCTGGAGCAGAGAAGGGAAGAAAAGAAAGTGTTATTTGGATGGAGTTTGCAGAGAATAGGTGAAGATAGGCTAGTGAAAAAAGTTGTGGTACTGTTAAGTGATTGTCCAGGTTGGTGGGCAGAGTTTTGTGAGCTGAAAAGGAATTTTTATTTGTTTGTTTGGGGGGGGGGGGAGGAGAGTTGGAGATATCAGGCTCAAGTGCAACATGGAGAAATTGTGTACGGAATGTTCATAAGGAAGAATGGTGGGAAGAAGTAGGAGGGAAATCCAGCCTCAAGTGGTATAGGCTAGCTAAAGAAGAGTTTGGACAAGAAAGATATCTAAGAGGATTCAGTAACACAGGGGAAGTTAGGCCGAGATTTAGGTTAAGTACGGAATCAGCGGGACTCTTGAGTGACAAGGTAAGGTGTGGTATGTTTTGGGATGGTAGATGTGAACTATGTCATGAAGGTGTTGTGGAAGATATTGTGTATTTCTTGTTGTACTGTTGGAAGTTTGCTGGTGATCGAGAAAGATTATTGGATATGGTTGAGGGCATTGAAGAGTGTGGTAAAATGGAGAAATGAAGATGATGAAGGGAGTAGGCTTAATGTTGGGTAGATCAATAGCGGGAGTGAAGGAAGAGGTGTTAGGCAGGGTAGACAGAATTATAATGGGAATGGTGGGGAGAAGAGGAAATACTTAATATTAGGCACCCTGGGTCCTACGTCTTTGGCACCTCCCCCCATCGTCATCCCCAAACAAACTCTTTGTAATCACAATACTGTTTGTAATTCATTATTTCGTTGTAATAATCATTAAAATAGTTAACTCTTTGTGTGTGTTTTCCTTTCTAGTATATAGTCAATGTATTTAGTGATGGCCTATATATCTCAAGGCTCAACAGAATAATAATTACATAATGATTTAATCTTGATATATTGCTGAGCCTGTTAAGGCCATCACATATATTACAGCACAGTGTAGAACTATTAGTAACTAACACTAATAACAAAAATTAACAGTACTTAATTAATAAAAATATCCACAATATTAAGTTATGAGTGTCCCACTGCTCAAGGAGGGGGGGGGGGGGAGGGGACCAAAGATCATTCCTCAGCTCACCATGCAACAGTTCCTTTCTCCTCTGCCACCACTTCCCTACCCAATACATAACACACTCGCCCACCCCCTCCATCACTGCATCACTTACTCCCTTCACATCTTTCCCCAAAAGCAATGCCGCCATTCCATCCTTACCAACTCTCTAAATTCATCAGTATCTTTGTCAATTATTATTATTATTATGCTGATAAAGTATTCTTCTATTGTGGGCATATTCTTATTCTATGAAGTGTGCTTTAACTTGGAGTACCAAGAGACCATGCATGTGAAGTCACACCCATCTTCGTCTGGCTGATGTATTGCTGTGCTGTTATTCGAACGAATGCATTTGTTGTGAAACGCCTTGGCAGTGAGTGTGGAGTGATTCGTCGCTTTTAAAAAATTTGCCCTGAAGACTGAATTATTTCGGTTGAAACATTGGCTTCAAAACATATTTAAAAGTAAACCTTAAAGTATACAAGATGTTATTTAAGTGCATACTTAGTTTGGCATTAAAAGTGCTATTTTTACTTGCATTCACTGCAATTTGCTATATGTAAATTCATTTACTAAAATATTGTTATAGATACGTGAAAAAAATGTCCCATCCAAAACTAAAAAGGTCTTATTTTGTTACACATGATCCAGCTTGCCAACAAATAATTCGGAAGTTGAAACATGTTTCATTCTCGTTTGTTCTCCTGGAAACCGGCAGACTTGGGCGACCTTTTTACAAGAGGATTACAGCCATGCCATGACTGATGTCACTACCTTCTCGGATCAGCATCCGAACAAATTTGAGGTCGTGCTTGTCTCGCGTAAGGAACCCTTTACCTCATTCAGGCAAACCTGACTAGGAAAGTGACAGGTATCGTTCCTCAAATGTACAACGTGGGTGCGGGTGATTCCACAGTCAGCAGCTGCTGTAAGATGAAAAAGATCCAGATCAGCACTCATCACATGTAGAACTTTTGTTCTGAATAGGCAGTTACCAAGTCTTGAAGAGGATAGAAAAAGCTTGCATTGATAGCACTCTGCTCAATTGCTAGGGAACCACATCAGCTTATGAGCTAGATCTACCATAGTTCTAATCACTTCAGCGGGCAGTGGTAGCAAGCTTAAAACAGCTGGTTTTGTTTGTAGGATAAAATAGTTGTGAATTTGCTTGAGTGGGTGACTGCAATTGATGTACATGGTATGCACTATACATGTTGAGAGACTGCCGAGTGGCTCATATTCAACAGTACCTCATTGGTATTGCTACTCTTTCATCACTTCCTTTTTATAATCATGGCGATCTTTATTTTACTAATCTACGCTAGCAACGGCAGCTACCAGCTACCTGGCATCATTCCAGTTTTTGTTTGAGTATGCTCCCTGTGGATGATGCACCAGCAACCTGTCTGCAAGCCAGATTGGATGGTTTAGTTTAACTTGGTAGCAATGCAGAGTTTTTAAAAGGCACTACTTACAGTACATTGTAGACTTAGTTTTATGCTGACAAAGAGCAAATCGAGGCATTGCTGACAGGGTTGAGGAGCCACACAAGTCATGCAGTCAGGCACATTGCCCACCCATATGAGGTAGTGGGTCTGCCTCACAAGAATATGCTTTCCATGGTTACCTGAAAAAAAGTAACTCTGTGGGTCTTGCTGTTAAAGATTACTATTGTAGGTGATATTATAGTATACTGATTTGAACTTACCTCTGGCTCAACAACCCCATCAGTGATGCCTTGTGCTCTCCCGGTTAATTTCATGCTCTGAAGAAAGAATATCAACAAGGGTGCCTTCCTTCTAAAGACTGGTTCAAACTAGTTACCAATAAACCTCTGTCACTGGAAGATTCAGTATAGTCCTAAATGCTTACTTTGTGGTTCTCCTAGACCTTGAATGCCGGAGACACACTTTGGGGCTAGACCGAGTTGTTGCTAAACTCGTGAGATGTATCCAGCAGATGCTATCTAATCAATGCCTTGCAGATCTGGATGGAATTTGAATGGATGTAAACCATCTCTTTACCATTTCTCTTAGCACCATGATCCAGAACTATGCATCCTGGTGGCCTAGTTCTCTATCAATACTCCCGACAAGCATACAGTCTGTCAGTCAGCCCTAGTTGAGGTGAAGTGAAGTAAACATAGCAAATCAAATATTTCATGCATTCCTGCTGAGCAGGACTGTTGCTATGTAGCTCAGACATCCTGCTATGACAATGGGATAGCCAAGTGGTACGAGGACTTTAACAGGCCTCCTCAGTGGGTCACCCCCACATGTGGATATTCACAGAGCCGAATATTAAGGCCACCCACTCTCTTGCATGCATCTGACCCAACCCCTCGCCTGCCTATATATCCCCGACATTTTAAAGCTGATATTGAAGAAATGGGATAATGCTGTACATGGTTGTGCTGTAAACTATCATGTAAGTAAATGATTATAAGCATTCGTCTCACAGAGCAGCATACACAAACCTTCTCATCCTGCAGCTACACTAGGTGGGCTGGAGTTGGTTCAGAGTTCTTTTCAATGGAATAATACTCGTGATTGACTACATGTGATAGCTCATAATCATAAATGCCACAACATGCAATATATGGTGTTGGTTGTTCAGTGCTTGGCATTGATGGGCACATCTTTCTCCATCTTGCCAGGATGACTGAGTGGAGTCCCAAATAACAAACTTATCTTCTGGCACTGCCATAGTCAGTTCACAATTAAATGCCGATTACTAGACATGGTAAGGTGTGTGCAGCATGCATGTGTGTGTGTGCACATGTGCATGTTGTATGAGTGATGTGTGTATGCATGTGTGTGTGCTTGTGTGTTGTGCATATGTGTGTGTACATGTGTGTATGTGCATGTGTGTGTGTGTGTGTGTAAAATATTATAGTAACTTAATTACATGGTAGAGGGAGGGGCGGGGTCACTATTATTATTTGCTTAGTTCTGAAGTTTATACTGCAACTGTTGCCTTCCAAGTTCTTGAATGAGGCTGTAGCTGACCTCTACCAAGCGGGAAAACAAGAACAATATATGCCGACTTCTATAAAGTATGCGCCAACTTTAAAGTATGTGCTGACTTCTATAAAGTATGCACTGCCTTTCTATAAAGTATGCACTGAATTCTATAAATTATGTGGTGACTTTTATAAAGTATGTGCTGACTTCTACTTTAAAGCATTTGTTATGGTCAGGACACGATGTTCTAGAGCCATAAAAACTCAAACATAGAATTGCTGTTCACTCACCTGGAGTAGCTCTCGATATACTCTGCTGATCAATTGCTCCACTATAATATTATATATGTGCATACAAGTCAACAGCAACATCAGATATGCTTTAAAACAAAATATTGACTCATCAAGAAAGGAAGAAAACATGAATATACCCATGCAGATCACCCACCCACTTGGATGACCTTTGTCCATTAAACAGAGTATACCAGCAAATGCTGTTGAATGTAAATGATCTTAAAAGGTAATCTAGATGGGTGTGGTCAGCATGGGTATACATTCTTTGCTTATTTCTTTTATTTTTTAAATCACACACACATGCATGCACACAATACACACACACACACACACACACACACACACACAACACGAGTGGAGGAGCCAAATTTGAGTTTGGGGTTAGACAGCATGTGGATTGGTGATTTTCCATCTCTAAACAACAACTTGAGTGTGCACAAGCTGCTAAAGGTAATGTCTAAAGCTGTAACTGTAAGGTGGGGGGGGGAAGAGAGGAGGGCAAATGGTGGGTTATGGAGCCTCACCTGCAGAAAGAAATATAAACAAACTTTTCCTCAGTAACTAGACCTTTGTCTTCTTTGTGTTGAGCTACCCACAAGAGATGAAAGGGTGCAGCTAAGCAGGACTAATGTATAGTTTCTATTTAATTTGACTTTGTACAGAATTAGTCCGCAGTTCAGATGCTGCAACTCTCCTGCCCATCATCCAGGACACATGCGGCTGATGTTTGGAATATACTGCCCATTGCCAAGTTGAGAACAGTGGCCAGATATTCCACAATGAATCATTCCATTGAGTTTGTGGATCCTGCTCAGTTCACATGCAACAAGTAGTCTTACTGGAATCATATGTATTATTAAATCATTTGTTAGCAACTTGTTCATCTTAAGTCAAGATGAACTGAAGAGGATAAAAAATCTGGTTGGGTACTAAGGGAACTACATCAGTGTATGAACTAAGGCATGTAGACCACTGTAGTTCTAATCACTTCGTGATAGCAAGCTTAAAAACACAGCTGGTTTTGTTTGTAGGAGCTTGAGTGGGTGACTGCTGATGTATGCAATTGATGCACACGGTATGCACTATACATGTTGAGAGCTGCCGAGTGGCTCAAATTCTAGTGTATTTATATACCAGGCTTCTCTCCTCCAGGTAATCTACTAATCTATGCTATCCAAGATAGCAACCTGGCATCTTTGTCCATCAATGCTCCCTATGGATCTACCAGCAACCTGTCTCCCAGCCACAGTAGATGGTTTCGTTTACAGGGGGTGTAATTCCTGGGGTTGCTGGCCCCTACTTTTGGCAAACAACTTCTTTTTTTTCTGAGGAATTTTCACACACCACTAAAAGGTGTGATGTTGAATTTAAAAAAAAGGTTTTTAACACATTTATGGTTAATTAGTGTGAAAATTACCAGCTAGCTATAAAATGCAAATTTTCCTGCATGTAATGACTTGGTTCCAGGCCCCATGTATTTGAATATTCTAGAAGCTAGCTAGTGCAGAGTGTTGACAATTACCACAAGCTGGGGCAGGTTCTCATCACTGGCCCAAACCTCACCACCCGACATTACCTGACTACTATTTGGAGCTGAAAGTGAAAGGGAAGCAAATGCAATAAGCTTATCATCTGTTCCATATTCAAACATGACATAAAATATCAGCTGAAATCCACAGCAACTTATTTCATCAAGAAGTGGTAGTCTGGCCTTACAAAATCTTCCGATCCCAACCTCCTCTACCTTCATGGCTAAAGATAGCCCAGAATAATCTGCACATGAATCTGAAGAATCTGAACCTACATGCCATGATCCATCACATATGATGTCACCTCAACTCTGAATACCCTTCCTAAAGCTACCAGCCAGTTAACATCAAATAACCTAAAACCAAAATGGATCATAACGAGCTTCCCAACCAGCCTGGTACTCATAATTTTCATGGCTGCATTGCCTTCTCATTTCAGATTCTGCAATTTGCCACAGCCAATTTGAATAGACTGCTTCATCTTGATAAAAGATTTAGCTCATTCTTGTCTGATGGGTTCAGAAATTGGAAAAAACCCCAAGGGTTTCCATGAACATTAGAGCTTGTGATGTCCCAAACATGCAGTTGCTATGTTAACTCAACCAGGTCACATGATGAGCAGCTGAAGAAGCAGCTCAAGAGTCAAAAGGAGGAAAATAGGAACTGCCTCCTGAAAATCATCTAAAAGACATCCCATCTTGCCCACCAAGGCATTGCCCTTCGCAAGGGCAAGTAAGAGGAGGAGTCAAATTTCAAGCAGCTCCTCCTTCCCTGAGCTTAAGACAATCAAAAGTGGATTGTAAATTCTTTTGACAAGCGTGTGAGCCTTGGTGCGTAGAATAAAATACTATAAATCATGGCTATAAAAGTGCTGTGTGGTATAACAAGTGACATAGATGAATCTGGTTGCTGCAGTATCATGGCTGATGAGGGTACTGGTGCAACATTGAACAACTTGTAATTGGCAATGTTGGGTGGACTAGGAGATGACAGTACATGAGGAATGTGATGCCAGTCGCTCAGACAAATGCAGATACAATTGTTGATTACATAAAATATGCGCTGCTGCGTATGAATCTCAGAATTCAAGATGTCTGTGGGCAGTCAGATGTTTGACCAAGACTGGAACCAAAAATGGGATTGCTGCACAAATCAAGAAACTGAATGAAAAATGTCTGCTGATGCGCTGTCAAGAATACAATAAAGGATATTCCCTGCTGAAAGACACACTTGATATTGCTTATGAAATCACTAAATTAATAAAGAAGAGTCTCAAAAGCGAGGCAGAATTCCACAGAAAACAAGCAGAAATTCTGGGACAAATTGAATGTTGATCTCCATGGATACGATATTGCCTCACCAACTCTGAAAATCTTCTGCCCAACAAGGTGGATGGACTGTCTGAGCTGCACCACTGTGTGCTATTCTGAAATAATATTGAATTCTGATGAAGCTATGGGACTGAGAACAAGACAATGTCAGTAACTCTGATATGAAGGCAAAATAATTGCTAAAATGCTAAAATGCAAACTTTTAGATTTTTCTATGGACTTGAGCTTGCCATTGCAGTGCATTCACATTCAGTTAACTGCAGCACTAGCCTTCAGAGGGCAGAGCTATGTGCAGTGGATGCTCAAGAGAATGCCAAGATTTCTGTCGCTGTTCTTTCGAAGTAGACAATCAGACAGGGATGCAAGCCTCCATTGGTCCAAGATCACTCAAGCTGCTGTAAAATTGGAGTTACAAGCACCTTCACTTCCTCGTCGCTGTAAGATACCATCAAGGTATTTTGAGGGTAATGCTCAACCTGATCACCATTCCAATGTAGAGGACTTTTACTGCTAGATCTACTTTGGAACTGTGGACACTGTAGCTAGCTGCATTGTAGAGCATTTCAATCAAAATGATTACACCATGTATGCAACCTGTGAGCAGGTTCTTGTGAAAGAAGCATTGGGGGAACTTGTCTCACAAAATGTTGACCAAATGTGTGACTTCTACACAGAGTTTAAACCTAATATCCTAGCTATCTGGAAGAGTCCCAAGATTGGTCTGGTTATGCCAGCAACAAATGTCAGCTCTAAATGTGCCTACAGCGGACTGAGAAGTGTGAAGGCCTACCTGCCTACAACCATGTTGAACCACAGCCTCAATCATCTTATGATATGCACTGTGCATAAGGAGCTGTTGAAGGAACTAAGTCTCAAGCAAGTCTAGCCAATGAATTTGTGGATAGAGTAGAAAGGTGCTCATCCATCTTCAGCCACTTCCAAATAGCAAGATGTGGAATGCATCTCTTCTCTAGGTCCCTCTGACCCTCTTAACTATATAGGTTTTTATAATAGTCATATCTGATCATGTCACGTAATGTATTCGGATAAAACTGCTTTATTTTCAGTTTAAAAGTCAGTGGAATTGTGACCCTATTTTTCAAAAATTACTAGGAGAGTACCCCACCCCCCAGTAGGGTGACCAGCATTACCACTGCTTTTACCACCCCCCCCCCCCCTCCAACTTTCAGATGGAAATTCCCTCCCCTTGTTTAACTTGGTCACAGCGGGAAAAAACTACTCATATTACTAATACACCTTGTAGACTTAGTGTTTATGCTGACAGAGGGCAAATTGAGGCATTTTGAATTGTTGACAGGTTTGTGGAGCCATATCAGCACGAGCCATGCAATCTGGCATTGCCGACCCATATGAGGTAATGGGTTTGCCTCATGAGAATATGCATACCATGGTTACCAAAGAAAGTAACTATGGGTCTGACTGTCTATTGTAAGTTAAATTTCTATATATATATTGATTGGAATAATGATTCCTGGCTCAACAACCCCATCAGTGATGGCTTGTGTTCTCCCAGTTAATTTCAAGCTCTGAAGAAAGAAGCTCTGAAGAAAGAATAATACTATTTTACACCAGAAGAAGCAAAGGAAAGAAGAGTTTCTGAAGCCATCTTGAAACCCTTTCAAAGGTTCGAAGATGTCTTTACCTTGTAGAAGAGAATAGTTTCCGGAACAAGATATCAACAAGGGCGCATGTTTGGTGGGTTTCGCTTTCTTCTAAAGACTGGTTCAAACCTGTTATCAACACCTATGACCTCTGTCGAAGATATGTCCTAAATGCTTACTTTGTGGTTCTCCTAGACTACCCACATTCTTGAATGCCAGAGACACACTTTAAGGCTGGACTGAGTTGTTGTTTATCTCGTGAGATGTGTCCAGCAGATGCTATCTAATGACATAAACTACTATGCAGATCTTGATGGAGTTTGAGTGGAGAGAGAGCATCTCTTTGCCATTCCCCCTAGCACCATGATCCACAACTACGCATCCTCTCCTAGCTGTGGTTGTCTATCAATACTCCCGACAAACCTGCAGTCCACCAGTCAGCCCTAGCTGAGGTGAAGTGGAGTAGACATAACAAAAAAGTGCATCCATCTCTTTCAAATACAGGTCAAATTGAGTTTTGTTACAATATTGAAATTGGAGCGCTTGGCCATTTCACAAAAGAGTTGGTGTTTGTAATGATAGATGCTGTTGTGTTGGTATTGTGTGCTGTGTCCATTATTACTAGTGGCATATTCCATAGTCTTTAATATTGGGACTGTACACTCCGGTAAGGAAGTGGCGAAAGATTTACATAGCTACTGCATGTTTCACAAGGTAGGTTCTTTGAAGTGAAGCAAGTGAAAAGAATCATGAAGGCCACGAGAAGCTACCCAATGTTCCTCTAAGCAGTGGCTACCATGATTGTCTTACCAACAGATGGAAATGAGAAGGAAGCTCCGTTGTTCTGACACAACCAGGGACAGTCACTTAGTGACCAGGGACAGTCACTTAGCGACCAGGGACAGTCACTTAGCGACCAGGGACAGTCACTTAGCGACCAGGGACAGTCACTTAGCTAGTACCAACACACCTGAAAAGATGGCATTAAGTCTGAGATTGAAACTCATGAGACACAAATGGAGCTTCTAAGCTCTACCCAACAAGATCCATAATAATATAATCCTGGAATAGCTGAAGCTAGCTAGAAGCTATCCAGATTGTGTGGCATCCTAAGGGAACTTTCCTACCACTGCCTAGCACGCCACATGTATATGCTTAAAAAGTTGCTTTCCAAAAGTTTACCAACATTTAGCTCTTGGTATGTTTTCACACACGAACTGGGTTTATTAAATAAGCATTATTTGTACCTATTGTGTAGATATGGCCTAGGCAATACTTAATCCTTTTTTGACAGCTAATGGGAGTGTCCCTTCCAACATGCATGCAGAGTTGTTCAAGGTACTCGTTCCTTTAGCTTCTAATAAACCTGTTTGGCAGGTCACTGCATTACAGCTGAATGCTAATTGCATTAATGTTAAAATACAATACAAGGACAAGAATATTGGGCTGGAGTAATCTTTATTGTCCAAGTTTATTACATTTATGGTGATGGATGATTATGGCTGTAGAGTCTCAGTGTAAACATGTAATTACCATTGCCACTCAGACAGTGAAATAGGGCATAAAAAAAAAATGTAATCAAAGGACTAGCTATGTTTTTATTATATATTTATAGATATATACCCTTTATACTAATTTTTAACCATTGTCACACGCATGAATGCTGATTGCACTTTTCTCCTTCAGTTGGGTGCACATAAATTTTTTAAAAATTTAAATCATATATATATACTCGTTAGAGATCCCCCAAGACTAATTAGTATAGAGAAGAAACGGAAGTCATCTCAATCTTCCATTTGTTGCTTATCTTTGTTGGCAGACAAAAATCTGACATCTAAAGAAAGACCTCGTAGTAAAAAAGAAAAGAAGGAAAAAAAGAAGAGACGAATGCATGCTGTTGATGTGATTCAGACTTACCTGTGGGACATTCAAATGCACTTTATGCCGTAACCCCGCCCCGGATTGTTTTCCCGCTGACATTGCGCGGAAGGAAATCCGAAGTACATCCGGAAACAATTGTATTTCACCGGAAATGGTCTATATGCGGGTAGTTAAAATGTGCTAGCTAGCCGCGACGGTTCACAAGTGTCGCTGACGGAGATGGAAGGCTTTTATATCCTAGCAGCGGTGGTACTTTTCTGTGGTGGAGCAAGCGCTCAAGGTATTTAATGAACTATTAGCTAAATCAGTAAGCTAAGCCGACTAAACCAGCTTCGGCTGGTGCAGTGAATGTTCTAATAATGGTGCGGACAAACGGTCGGTATATTATAACCTAGAGGGTATAGCTGTGAATTTTGACAATGACATTGTGGCAGCTGCTAGACATCTTAAAAACAACTGAATATTTATGTGGTATAACTTATCTAGTATGTTGTTGTGTATTGGGTCATTTGGATGTACTTCATCTTGTATCGGCTTGTATGAGGATATGCTAGTAGGTCTCGAAGCTTACAACTTGCATATAATTATATATATAATAGTTTCCATGACACAGGTGCACTTTCGTGCATACATTATGCGTGTGTATATTTATTTTGGGTGGGTGCCTTGTGGTAATATGTTGGAGCATTGCTGACAGTTAACAGGCTGGAATTTACCCTAATTGTCTGTAGTGTTAACAGGCTGAAATCACACCCCAAGTCTGACTTTGCAATGTTGCAGTGTGTGTGTTTGTTATTGATTATCACTCCTTTTGAGGCAGTCAGTTCTTGGGTCTTGTTCCACTATTGGTGTCAACCAGGATGAAGTGCTGATCAGTTTGTGGTTAGCATGCCGTAGGTTAGTGGAGGGGCTGTTTTACGCATGAAGTCATTGCCTTGCACTGGTAGACAACTAAAGGGAACCTTTGCATTGCCTAGTGTCGAGATGCAGGGGGCTAGCATAGTGATGCAGGGGGCTAGCATAGAGATGCAGGGGGCCAGCATTGATGCAGGGGGCTAGCATAGAGATGCAGGGGGCTAGCATAGAGATGCAGGGGGCTAGCATAGAGATGCAGGGGGCTAGCATAGAGATGCAGGGGGCTAGCATAGAGATGCAGGGGGCTAGCATAGAGATGCAGGGGGCTAGCATAGAGATGCAGGGGGCTAGCATAGAGATGCAGGGGGCTAGCATAGAGATGCAGGGGGCTAGCATAGAGATGCAGGGGGCTAGCATAGAGATGCAGGGGGCTAGCATAGAGATGCAGGGGGCTAGCATAGAGATGCAGGGGGCTAGCATAGAGATGCAGGGGGCTAGCATAGAGATGCAGGGGGCTAGCATAGAGATGCAGGGGGCTAGCATAGAGATGCAGGGGGCTAGCATAGAGATGCAGGGGGCTAGCATAGAGATGCAGGGGGCTAGCATAGAGATGCAGGGGGCTAGCATAGAGATGCAGGGGGCTAGCATAGAGATGCAGGGGGCTAGCATTGATGCAGGGGGCTAGCATAGAGATGCAGGGGGCTAGCATAGAGATGCAGGGGGCTAGCATAGAGATGCAGGGGGCTAGCATAGAGATGCAGGGGGCTAGCATAGAGATGCAGGGGGCTAGCATAGAGATGCAGGGGGCTAGCATAGAGATGCAGGGGGCTAGCATAGAGATGCAGGGGGCTAGCATAGAGATGCAGGGGGCTAGCATAGAGATGCAGGGGGCTAGCATAGAGATGCAGGGGGCTAGCATTGATGCAGGGGGCTAGCATAGAGATGCAGGGGGCTAGCATAGAGATGCAGGGGGCTAGCATAGAGATGCAGGGGGCTAGCATAGAGATGCAGGGGGCTAGCATAGAGATGCAGGGGGCTAGCATAGAGATGCAGGGGGCTAGCATTGATGCAGGGGGCTAGCATAGAGATGCAGGGGGCTAGCATAGAGATGCAGGGGGCTAGCATAGAGATGCAGGGGGCTAGCATAGAGATGCAGGTGGCTAGCATAGCAACATAGGGATCTGCCTGTATGTTATGACATGCCTCAACTTTACTTATTTATAAATTAAAAAAGGTCTGGGGGAGGGTTGGGGGTGGGGGGGGGGGGGGGGGGGGGGGGTGGGTGGGGGAAGAAAAGCCAAAATGATGCACCAGGTCACATGACATTAGACTGACCATATATGTTGTCTAGACGGCAGTTTAGCCAGATCACCTGGGATTATCCATGCATGTATGAAGTTCAATGTTCTTTCTCACCTAATCCTAGCCGAAGCCCTAGCCCCAGGCCTAGCCCCAGGCCTAGCCCAGCCCTTGACCTACCCAACAGGCCTAGCCCAGCCCTTGAACTACCCAAAGCCCTAGCCCCAGGCCTAGTCCCACCCCAAGTCCTGCCTCAATCCTAGTCCTTGCCCTAGCCCTAGTCTAGTCCTAACCCTAGTCCTAGCCCTAGTCCTGGCCCTAGCCCTAGCCCTAGCCCGTGACAGAACTCAGCTTTGGCAATGAATAACATAATTATGGCCGCTGGTCCCCTCTGCTACGACATCAAAGAATGTCAAGATAGAAACAATGAATCTAATTATCCTGCTCTATCACATTGTGAAAGGCGAAACATCGGTATCATAGACCAGGGAGCTACCAAAGGGGAGGGGTTTGGCAACATCAAAGTGACACTTCTCGTGCTATTTACCCCCAAAAATTGCATTGTCCATGCACTGCAGCAGCTAGCAGTTGTCTATGGTGGGTATGTTGGGGAAAATGGCCATTCCCCCTCTGAAGTATCGCTCTGATTGTGGAGGTCATGTCAGTATTTCCCTGTGGGGAAGAGTATCTGCAGATACTGTGACTAACTCTGACCTGTGAACTTCCTGGGCAGTGTGGACTTGCTATCAACCCCGTACCAAATATATACATTGTTCGAAAGGTCGGCTAATCAGATTAGTTGGTAGGCTCTGTTCGTGAATTTAATTTAAAAAAGGTTTTGCCAAACGTCCTCTTGAGAAACTAAACTTAGTATCGTACTAGGGAGCTGTGTTGTTCCAAGGGAGCTGGTTTGTTCCAAGGTAGCTGGGTTGTTGCAAGGTAGCTGGGTTGTTCCAAGGTAGCTGGGTTGTTCCAAGGTAGCTGGGTTGTTCCAAGGGAGCTGGGTTGATCCAAGGGAGCTGGATTGTTCCAAGGTAGCTGGGTTGTTGCAAGGTAGCTGGGTTGTTCCAAGGTAGCTGGGTTGTTCCAAGGTAGCTGGGTTGTTCCAAGGGAGCTGGGTTGATCCAAGGGAGCTGGATTGTTCCTCCAAGGGAGCTGGGTTGTTCCAAGGGATCTGGGCCCCTACATCTGCAATGATCAATGCTCACAGAGAGTGCAAAATTTTCTTCTTGCATGTGTGTTGATGAGGGAAGTGAGTTTGGGAATGGTCTGGCTGTCCGAGTCTCCCATCATGATGTGACCATAGCAACAACGAATGCAACCCAGTCAAATTTCTTGTGGAACATAATATGTCGACAAGAACCTTGTTTGGTGAGGAAAGCTTCATACGGAGGCGTTGAGGGGGCAGGTCGGCCAATGGAGTTCCAGAAGCAGATGGAGAGTGTTAAGGCTGGGGGAGCGAGGATTACGAAACAGGTTATCGAACCCTCTTTTTAATTTTCTATACTGTGCTTTGGAATTAACAAGGCCATTCTGCTCCAAGCCATCAGAGTCGGTTTCTAATCACTTCGCATCCTTCCTAAAGCCTAGACAACAATTAGAAATAGTTATCAGTTGTTAGCTTAACAGCACGACAATGCAAACCTTGTTTGCTTGTTCTTGACGATGTTCGAGCGAAGATTTACCACTCCAAAAACAGAGTCTGTATCTTGAAGCGCCTCACTGATGTTCGCCGGCGATACCGTGTGCTAATCACAGTGTAAGCATGTGTGGGTGCGTGTGTGAGTGAGTCTCTGTACCGGCGTGCGCTGAGAATGTACCGATACAAAAGAGCACCTTCTCGACCAAAGGCAACGTCCTCAAACAAGAATTACTTTCCTGAATGCTACTTTACAGTCTCTATTCATATCTATGTAACCAGCAGGGTCGCTGAAATGAGTCTTGTGTGAAGAGGTTCGAGGCTGATTAAATTTTTTAATTTTTTAAATTTAATTATAATTTCTTGTATGTCTGCTTATAGTATTGAATAACGACACAGTTCAGGGAGTTCAGGGAGGCAGGCAATGGCTTGTCGCGCACTATGGAGAAGAGGCGAGGTTCAGCCATGTTGTGACCATGCATTAATTTGGCACAGCTCTGTGTTGTCCTAGACATACCTCCAGGGCATGCCCAATATGGGTCGTGGTAAGCACTTCAAAGTGGCTTGCTCCATTGCCATAGTAACCACCATGACTAGCTCTTCAGAAACTCTTTAGAGTGAGCATGTGCGGGGGCAGGGGGAGGGACCTATGGTCTATTTTCAGGCTGAGAAACTTTCCTTGTGGTAAAGCTAGAAGCGAAGGACTCGTGCATAGGAAGGTTGATATGTGGCACTAGTGTAGAGGACAGATTTAGCAATCTGTCAGACAAGAATCCCAGTGTGCAGGTTTTAATCTTTTGACCTTGTCTGTCTCCGTTGTTGTGCTTGTGGGTGTGTGTGTGTTGTGTGTGCATTGTGTGTGTGTGTTGTGTGTGCTTGTGTGTGTGTGTGTTGTGTGTGTGTTTTTTTTTGTGTGTGTTGTGTGTGTGTTGTGTGTGTTTGTGTTGTGTGTGTGTTGTGTGTGTGTTGTGTGTGCTTGTGTGTGTGTGTGTTGTGTGTGTGTGTGTGTTGTGTGTGTGTGTGTGTTGTGTGTGTGTGTGTTGTGTGTGAGTGTTGTGTGTGCTTGTGTGTGTGTGTTGTGTGTGCTTGTGTGTGTGTGTGTTGTGTGTTTTTTTTGTGTGTGTGTTGTGTGTGTGTTGTGTGTGTTTGTGTTGTGTGTGTGTTGTGTGTGTGTTGTGTGTGCTTGTGTGTGTGTGTGTTGTGTGTGTGTGTGTGTTGTGTGTGTGTGTGTGTTGTGTGTGTGTGTGTGTTGTGTGTGTGTGTGTTGTGTGTGAGTGTTGTGTGTGCTTGTGTGTGTGTGTGTGTGTTGTGTGTGTGTGTGGTGGGTGGGGGAGAGGGGGGCCCGAAGAAAGGTGGTCCAATGTTTATCTTTGTGGTCTAACAAGTAGCGTGTGTGTCAGCCTGACTGGCACTAATGACTCAGCCCTATAAGGATTAGAAATGCCTGTTGGCTGGATGGCCGCAATTAGTGGAGGAATGTGCCACGGGGGGCATGATTTGGGTGGAATCAGGGGGCAAAGTGCAAAACTTGTTTTATTTGTATAGTTAGAGCAGTACCTGATGAAAACCGATCCCCAACTTAGCATCGGTGACCTCGTCCTGTGTGTGGATACATTGCATGTATGTATGTGTGTGTGTATGTATGTGTGTGTGTATGTATGTGTGTGTGTATGTATGTATGTGTGTGTGTATGTATGTGTGTGTGTGTGTACTTATGTGGTCGACGGGTTGTGAAGCCAACTAGTGTGTAGTTAATAAGAGGCATATTTTCTCATGTCTTCTAAACAATTTGCCACGGCAACAAACTCAACAACTGGTGGAGGCATTAGCAGAGTCGCTGCAATGGCGAGACCACTTCTACAAATGACCACCCCCTGTAGTCCACCAAGAGGTGGGAATTGACGTGAGGAGGTGATAGATGTTGTGTCACTTGCTTAGCACGAACAACTGCTAACGACAGCTCCATGGAGCTTGTGCTGGCTGTTCCTTCAGCTACTCATGCAGTGTGAACTGGTGTTATTTTAACATGGGGAGATGGGAGGCGAGGCTTGTCAGTGTAGTGCATCACCATGACAAACTTCATGACAAACTAGCCCAAACTTCATGACAAACTGGTCCAAATTTCATGACAAACTGGCCCAAACTTCATGCCCAAACTTCATGACAAACTGGTCCAAACTTCATGACAAACTGGTCCAAATTTCATGACAAACTGGTCCAAACTTCATGACAAACTGGCCCAAACTTCATGACAAACTGGCCCAAACTTCATGACAAACTGGTCCAAATTTCATGACAAACTGGCCCAAACTTCATGACAAACTGGCCCAAACTTCATGACAAACTGGCCCAAACTTCATGACAAACTGGCTCAAACTTCATGACAAACTGGTCCAAACTTCATGACAAACTGGCCCAAACTTCATGACAAACTGGCCCAAACTTCATGACAAACTGGCCCAAACTTCATGACAAACTGGCCCAAACTTCATGACAAACTGGCCCAAACTTCATGACAAACTGGCCCAAACTTCATGACAAACTGGCCCAAACTTCATGACAAACTGGCCCAAACTTCATGACAAACTGGCCCAAACTTCATGACAAACTGGTCCAAATTTCATAACAAACTGGCCCAAACTTCATGACAAACTGGCCCAAACTTCATGACAAACTGGTCCAAACTTCATGACAAACTGGTCCAGAGAACGGCCTCCATTTAGGGGAGCATTCACAACAAACGAGCTGTAATCCTGTTGGGCAGACTCACATGCAGGACCTTGGCTCTCACATGCAGCTCCCCTTGACTCTCACATGCAGCTCCTTGACTCTCACACGCAGGACCTTGACTCTCATATGCAGGACCTTGGCTCTCTTCTGCCTCTCACATGCAGAACCTTGACTCTCACATGCAGAACCTTGGCTCTCACATGCAGAACCTTGGCTCTCACATGTAGAACCTTGGCTCTCTCCTGCCTCTCACATGCAGGACCTTGACTCTCACATGCAGAACCTTGGCTCTCACATGCAGAACCTTGGCTCTCACATGTAGAACCTTGGCTCTCTCCTGCCTCTCACATGCAGGACCTTGGCTCTCACATGCAGCTCCCCTTGACTCTCACATGCAGCTCCTTGACTCTCACACGCAGGACCTTGACTCTCATATGCAGGACCTTGGCTCTCTTCTGCCTCTCACATGCAGGACCTTGACTCTCACATGCAGAACCTTGGCTCTCACATGCAGAACCTTGGCTCTCACATGTAGAACCTTGGCTCTCTCCTGCCTCTCACATGCAGGACCTTGGCTCTCACATGCAGGACCTTGGCTCTCTTCTGCCTCTCACATGCAGAACCTTGACTCTCACATGCAGAACCTTGGCTCTCTCCTGCCTCTCACATGTAGGACCTTGGCTCTCACATGCAGGACCTTGGCTCTCACATGCAGGACCTTGGCTCTCACATGTAGGACCTTGGCTCTCACATGCAGAACCTTGGCTCTCACATGTAGGACCTTGGCTCTCACATGCAGAACCTTGGCTCTCACATGCAGGACCTTGGCTCTCACATGCAGGACCTTGGCTCTCTCCTGCCTCTCACATGCAGGACCTTGGCTCTCACATGCAGAACCTTGGCTCTCACATCCAAGGACCTTGGCTCTCACATGCAGGACCTTGGCTCTCACATGCAGAACCTTGGCTCTCACATGCAGAACCTTGGCTCTCACATGTAGAACCTTGGCTCTCACATGTAGAACCTTGGCTCTCTCCTGCCTCTCACATGCAGGACCTTGACTCTCACATGCAGAACCTTGGCTCTCACATGCAGAACCTTGGCTCTCACATGTAGAACCTTGGCTCTCTCCTGCCTCTCACATGCAGGACCTTGGCTCTCACATGCAGCTCCCCTTGACTCTCACATGCAGCTCCTTGACTCTCACACGCAGGACCTTGACTCTCATATGCAGGACCTTGGCTCTCTTCTGCCTCTCACATGCAGAACCTTGACTCTCACATGCAGAACCTTGGCTCTCACATGCAGAACCTTGGCTCTCACATGTAGAACCTTGGCTCTCTCCTGCCTCTCACATGCAGGACCTTGGCTCTCACATGCAGAACCTTGGCTCTCTTCTGCCTCTCACATGCAGAACCTTGACTCTCACATGCAGAACCTTGGCTCTCTCCTGCCTCTCACATGTAGGACCTTGGCTCTCACATGCAGGACCTTGGATCTCACATGCAGGACCTTGGCTCTCACATGCAGAACCTTGGCTCTCTCCTGCCTCTCACATGTAGGACCTTGGCTCTCACATGCAGGACCTTGGATCTCACATGCAGGACCTTGGCTCTCACATGCAGAACCTTGGCTCTCACATGTAGGACCTTGGCTCTCACATGCAGAACCTTGGCTCTCACATGTAGGACCTTGGCTCTCACATGCAGAACCTTGGCTCTCACATGCAGGACCTTGGCTCTCACATGCAGAACCTTGGCTCTCACATCCAAGGACCTTGGCTCTCACATGCAGGACCTTGGATCTCACATGCAGGACCTTGGCTCTCACATGCAGAACCTTGGCTCTCACATGTAGGACCTTGGCTCTCACATGCAGAACCTTGGCTCTCACATGTAGGACCTTGGCTCTCACATGCAGAACCTTGGCTCTCACATGCAGGACCTTGGCTCTCACATGCAGAACCTTGGCTCTCACATGTAGGACCTTGGCTCTCACATGCAGAACCTTGGCTCTCACATGCAGGACCTTGGCTCTCACATGCAGAACCTTGGCTCTCACATCCAAGGACCTTGGCTCTCACATGCAGGACCTTGGCTCTCACATGCAGAACCTTGGCTCTCACATGCAGGACCTTGGCTCTCACATGCAGAACCTTGGCTCTCACATGCAGAACCTTGGCTCTCACATGTAGGACCTTGGCTCTCACATGCAGGACCTTGGCTCTCACATGCAGGACCTTGGATCTCACATGCAGGACCTTGGCTCTCACCACATGCAGGACCTTGGTTCTCACATGCAGAACCTTGGTTCTCTTTCACACACATGTGGAAGAACATGGTCTGGTCGGCCTTCATCCCTGAACAAATAAAGGAAATTTGTATGAGCACATGTCCACATAGATTGGCATGAAATTCTAATAAAAGCTCACTACTAAGCAAGCCTGATGATGCTGACTATGCAGGGACAGAGAATGCTCAACGTGATTGGCAGATCCTTTATTCCTGAACATGAAGACATAGTAGAGCTGCAATAGCTCTAAATCAGCTCATCCTGTGCTTGCTAAGCAAAGAGTTAAAATGCCTTTGACAAGTAAAGAGTTAAATGTTCTTGAGAAGTAAAGAGTTCAACATCTTTATCTCCCACATGATAAGTAAAGAGTTAAACATCTTTATCTCCCTCTTGACAAGTAAAGAGTTAAATATTCTTGACAAGTAAAGAGTTAACATCTTGATCTCCCTCTTGATAAGTAAAGAGTTGATAAGTAAAGAGTTAAACATCTTTATCTCCCTCTTGACAAGTAAAGAGTTAAATATTCTTGACAAGTAAAGAGTTAACATCTTTATCTCCCTCTTGATAAGTAAAGAGTTGATAAGTAAAGAGTTAAACATCTTTATCTCCCTCTTGACAAGTAAAGAGTTAAATATTCTTGACAGAGTTAAACATCTTTATCTCCCTCTTGATAAGTAAAGAGTTGATAAGTAAAGAGTTAAACATCTTTATCTCCCTCTTGACAAGTAAAGAGTTAAATATTCTTGACAAGTAAAGAGTTAACATCTTGATCTCCCTCTTGATAAGTAAAGAGTTGATAAGTAAAGAGTTAAACATCTTTATCTCCCTCTTGACAAGTAAAGAGTTAAATATTCTTGACGAGTAAAGAGTTAACATCTTTATCTCCCTCTTGATAAGTAAAGAGTTGATAAGTAAAGAGTTAAACAACTTTATCTCCCTCTTGACAAGTAAAGAGTTAAATATTCTACGGGTCAAGAGCTAATGTGTTAGCTGGCAGGAAGTCACAGGTGGTTTGAAATATCTTTAACTTTCTCTTGACAAGTACGAGTCAACATGTGCTGACACGGTAACCATCTTCTAATTGTTTTCTAATTCTTCCTATTACATTGAGGGGGGAGGGGGCACATGGGAGGAGTTGTCGAACCCATATTAACCGGTCGACACCCAATTACTTTACCTTTAAGCTATAACCCAAATTCCAGAAATAATTTAAATAATAACGATATGGTCAGAAAATATATATATTACAGCAAGGACAGGAAAGAGACTCGAACTCTTCTACTATCAGTTTACAGCCAATTACATCCCAAGTGCAGGTGGTAGGGGGTGAGGTGTGTGGGGATTGGGGGGGGGGGGGGGGGGGGGGGGGGAGGGGGGCAGAGGGGGAGCAGCAACTTGAAATTTACTCGGTGAGACATTTCAAGTGGATTACTATTGACCAGGTCATCGTAATTTTGTAATGTCAACTCTGAGCTTTTCAAAGGTGTGGAATAAAAATACAATGGTTGTGTGCTTTTACCCCTGCAGAGGGTGCTCAAGTAGTGCTGGGGACATGCCATTGCAACCACCCAGCAGGGGGAAACTCCTACCCCATCGACCCGAACTGTCCCGAGTCTCGTATTTGCACGGTAACCAAGGATCGGCAGGAGGGACGCAAACGGGACTACCTAGGGTGTCTGCTGCAGTATGCTACCACACAGGGCGAAGACATTTGGGGGTTTGTGCAGTCATGCATACCTACTAATTTTGAAGTCGGAATATACTGCAATCCTGTAGATGAAGCGGAAAATCATGGCAGTTATGTGGTCAAGGTAACTGTGGCAATACATAAGTGATGGGTTCAGGGGTGGCTGTTGATTGTACAGAATTCCAAGAGTCTGAACAGCTCAAAATTACATATAACCCAAAGCTCTGAAGGCAGAGGCATCACTAGGTAGCCAAGCAACACTATAGTTTTGATTCCGTTTGCTGCACAATTGACCACCTCTTCTCATATACTGTCACCTGCATTCCAAACTCTAGCTTTATCCAGCCTAGCCCTAGCCTTATCCCTAGCCCTAGCCTTGTCCCTAGCCCTAGCCTTATCCCTAGCCCTAGCCTTGTCCCTAGCCCTAGCCCTAGTCTTGTCCCTAGCCCTAGCCTTATTCCTAGCCCTAGCCATGGCCTTATCCCTAGCCCTAGCCTTGTCTCTAGCCCTTAGCCCTAGCCCTAGTCTTGTCTCTAGTGCCCTAGCCTTGTCCCTAGCCCTAGCCCTAGTCTTGTCCCTAGCCATAGCCTTATCCCTAGCCCTAGCCTTATCCCTAGCCCTAGCCCTAGCCTTGTCCCTAGCCCTAGCCCTAGTCTTGTCCCTATCCCAGCCTTAGCCCTTGCCTTGTCCCTAGCACTGATTGTTGCTAGCCTTGCCTTGTCCCTAGCACTGATTGTTGCTAGCCCTTGCCTTGTCCCTAGCACTGATTGTTGCTAGCCTTGCCTTGTCCCTAGCACTGATTGTCCCTAGCCCTTGCCTTGTCCCTAGCACTGATTGTTGCTAGCCTTGCCTTGTCCCTAGCACTGATTGTTGCTAGCCCTTGCCTTGTCCCTAGCACTGATTGTTGCTAGCCTTGCCTTGTCCCTAGCACTGATTGTCCCTAGCCCTTGCCTTGTCCCTAGCACTGATTGTTGCTAGCCTTGCCTTGTCCCTAGCACTGATTGTCCCTAGCCTTGCCTTGTGCCTAGCACTGATTGTTGCTAGCTGTCTTGTCCCTATACAGAGCACGTGGAGATGCTTTTGGTATGCACATACTTGCCTGCTCAGTCTCCCTGGCTTCCTGGCCTGCTACAGCTGGGACTCAGCCTGCATGATCCATGATCATAGTGCTTGGTCTATGCTCTACACGGGCATCCCACTGGGAGCCGCAGAACTGTTGTTATGCTACTCATCAGTATAATAACTGTGAATTGCTTCTAATCATCCTACACATCCCACACCACATATAGAGACACCACACCACATATAGAGACACCACACCACATATAGAGACATCACACTGCATATAGAGACACCACACTGCATATAGATAGAAATCACACTGCATATAGAGACACCACTCTGCATATAGAGACACCACACTGCATATAGAGACACCACACTGCATATAGAGACACCACACTGCATATAGAGACATCACACTGCATATAGAGACACCACACCACATATAGATAGACACCACACTGCATATAGAGACACCACACTGCATATAGAGACACCACACTGCATATAGAGACACCACACTGCATATAGAGACACCACACTGCATATAGAGACACCACACTGCATATAGAGACACCACACTGCATATAGAGACACCACACTGCATATAGAGACATTGCTCCACATATAGAGACACCACACAGGCACACACCCTCCCACCTCTATACTTGGCTCACATGTTCGCTGTCTCTATCAGGAGAATACAAAAGGCTTTACCATCTGCTGCTACACTGACAACTGCAACGATGAGGCGCTCTTCCAAAAGGTTATGGATGAAATCCAATTTACCAAACCCACTACTGTAGCCGAAGAGACGACTCCTACCATACCATCAGGCCCACCCCTGTATGCAGTCGCTTCGATCTCTGTGCTCTCTGCTGCTCTCTTCCTCGCGGTGCCAGGCAGTACTTTGATCATCCTCCTCTGTCTCTGTTACTTCCGCACGTCGTCAAGGAAACAAGTTAGGACAGCGACCTCCACTATAACCAGCACTGACTCAAACTCTTACCAAGAGAAAACCTTGAACGAATTTATGGAGTACTCGGGATCCGGAGCGGGTCAGCCGCTGCTGGTCCACCGGTCAATCGCTGGCCAGATAACGCTGCACGAGCTCATCGGGAAAGGTCGCTACGGAAGAGTCTACAAGGGTTCCTACAAGTTAGACGAAGTAGCAGTGAAGGTGTTTCACACCGTGGAGAAGGCCTCGTGGTCCCATGAGGTGGACATCTACCAGACCTGTCTTTTCTGCCACCCGAATATCCTCCGCTTCATAGCCTCGGACAGCAAAGATAGTGGGGATCAGGTCGAGCTGTGGCTCATTACGGAATACTGCGAGTTCGGGTCTCTCTACGACTTGCTGATCCAGCGGACATTCGACAAGACAACGATGCTACACCTGGCTTACTCCGCCATCTGCGGCCTCGACCATCTGCACACGGAAATATTTGGGCACGAGGCAAAGCCGGCCATTGTCCACCGTGACCTGAAGAGCAGGAATATTCTCGTCAAGGCAGACTTCACGTGCTGCATTGGAGACCTGGGCCTTGCTCTCCGCTACGACCGAGGTAAGGACGAGGTAGAGGATCCTCCTTCCAAGAGGGTCGGCACCAAGCGGTATTTGGCTCCGGAGATCATCGATGAATCGATCTCTTTCAAGCAGTTTGAGTTGTTCAAGAGGGCAGACATCTACTCATTTGGACTTATCCTGTGGGAGATTGCTTTGCGTGGGAAAGTAGAAGGTAAGAATGGATGAAGAGAGAACCCCCTCCCCCTCTCCCCCCCTCCCCCCCTCCCCCCCCTCCCCCCCCCTCTCCCCCCTCTCCCCTAACCCACCCCCCCCCCGCACACACATACACATAACAATGATAACTCTGTTGCGTTGGTCGTGTGTAGTTCCCCATGCCAAACTTTAACTTTGTGGCAAGGAATGTGTTTACTTCACTTTGCCAGGTTTTCTGAGCCTAGATGAATTATGTCGCAAGCCTGAATTAATACAATTAGTCTAGTACGGATATACTGTACCGATGAATGCTCTCGACCTATCATGTTGCACCGTCCACATTCCTGCGCTGGCTCGTGAGAACACCTAAGTAACAGTTCCGAAGTGTTGCCTGAGTCAGCACACTGTGTGGGCGTATGTTCGTAGTAGGTAGTCGGTGAACTTTTGCATTGTGTATTTTTGTCTTATAAATGAAATTATACACCTAGATGTCAGTTTAGATGTGTGTGCGTGTGTGTGTGCATGTGTGTGAGTGTGTGTGTGTGTGCATGTGTGTGTTGTGTGTGCGTGTGTGTGTGTGTGTGCATGTGTGTGTGTGTGTGTGGTGTGTGTGAGTGTTTGTGTGTGTGTGTGTGGTGCATGTGTGTGTGTGTGTGGTGTGTGTGCGTGAGTGTTTGTGTGTGGTGTTTGTGTGTGGTGTTTGTGTGGTATTTGTAAATAGTGTGTGTGATGTTTGTGTGTGTGTGTGTGGTGTTTGTGAGTGTGTGTGTGTGTGGTGGTGGTGGTGATGTGTGTGGTGTTGTCAATAACACCTTATCTTCCATTACCCTCACCAGGCCCAGTGCTTGTAGCTTATTGCTACATATATAGTGTGTGATGTCTCCCTTATCCAGGCAGCTTTGGACCTGGAAAAGGACAGGGGGTGACTGAAGTCTCACCTCACCTAGCTGGGTGCTTAGAGCTTAAAAGTGTATTAAACTGGCCATAAGTGGGTGTGAATTGGTTTTGGGGACTAAAGGATTTTAGCAAGCTAGTGCTAATTGGCTAATTCAGCCCTCCTTTTAGCTTAGAGAAGAGTGGGCTGAGGAGTTGTCACTGTTGCCTGGCTACAAGTAGGTGGCAATTGACTTTGGGGAACTAATTGATTTTGGCATGGAAAGTGTTAATAGCAGCTGTGTGTGTGTGTGTGTGTGCGGCCATTTGTGCCTGACCTGTATGTGTGCATGGGGGGGGGGGGGGGGAGAGACAAAATGTGGTGCATAGAGAACTGGAGAACTGTAGTGGCTGCCATTCGGTGCTTGACCTGCTCCTCCCATGGTGGTCTAGTAGCCACATATCATAAAAGAAGTATGGTGATAAGATCATGTGATCCTTAACCAGCCCTGGTGTCCAGGTGTCAGTGTGGAATTAATTTGTGCAATTTCGTATCAGATGGTGAAAATAAATAAATCGATCATTCATTTTTCAGGGCACTAATTTGCATGATTTAATTTCCAATTTTTGGCAGCTAGTTGGCATGTTCTAGGCCCGGGCTCATCGTCATAGCAACTGGAATGTTGGAGTTTTGTTGGAGAACAGTCGCCATGGTTACTGCAAGGCGAGCAAGAGCTTGCTGCAACCGGATAACCTTAGTGTGAACTCCTGTAAATGTTTGATAATTAGGTTCCCACGCTGGTGGCCACAAGCCCCCAGGGCATTGGCCGACTTCATATGACCTTGATCTAATTGTGCAGATGTTTGGAATGGGATTGTCTGTGTTTGTGATGCCCAAGCATGTGTCTGTTCCCTGGTGGTTATAGCTGGAGCAAGTTGCCACCACTAGCAGACTCTGTATAATATTAACCACTCTCTCTTAGCTAGCTGCCTGCCAGACTCTGTATAATATCAACCACTCTCTCTTAGCTAGCTGCCTGCCAGACTCTGTATAATATCAACCACTCACTCTTAGCTAGCTGCCTGCCAGACTCTGTATAATATCAACCACTCACTCTTAGCTAGCTGCCTGCCAGACTCTGTGTAATATCAACCACTCACTCTTAGCTAGCTGCCTGCCAGACTGTCAGAGCTGTCGACATTTCCACAGCAAAAGTCCTCACAACAACTGAAATGGCCTAAAATTAGAAGCCAATTATGCACTCACAAGACACACACTGAGCTCAGTATACGTGATGTGGCAAGCAGACAGATGTCCGGCTTTCTTTCGTGCCTATGGTCCCTCGTTAGTGCAGAAGTTGAACCTTGATAAGTGATTCCTTCCAATCAATCAGATTCATTGGGTCACGTGAATGTATGTGCTAATCTGAGGCTGCCCACACTTCAGCTTCACTGGCCGAGGACACAAGCGTATTTCCTGTCCAGGGTCATTGAATCCATTCCAAGTGTTCCTGTAAGCCTGGATAAATATAACAGACAACGTCTGAATAGTTGACAGTCCTGACTTACAGATGGGTAGATAGACAGATAGAGACACTCTACTCTCACTCTGGACTTACAGCTGTCAGAGAGACAGAGAGTTAGCTCTGATGGCATACTGACTCTTCACTACCACTCTGGACTTACAGCTGTCAGAGAGACAGAGAGTTAGCTCTGATGGCATACTGACACTCCACTACTACTCTGGACTTGCAGCTGTCAGAGAGACAGAGAGTTAGCTCTGATGGCATACTGACACTCCACTACTACTCTGGACTTGCAGCTGTCAGAGAGACAGAGAGTTAGCTCTGATGGCATACTGACTCTCCACTACTACTCTGGACTTACAGCTGTCAGAGAGACAAAGAGTTAGCTGCATACTGACTCTCCACTACCACTCTGGACTTGCAGCTGTCAGAGAGACAGAGAGTTAGCTCTGATGGCATACTGACACTCCACTACTACTCTGGACTTGCAGCTGTCAGAGAGACAGAGAGTTAGCTCTGATGGCATACTGACTCTCCACTACTACTCTGGACTTACAGCTGTCAGAGAGACAAAGAGTTAGCTCTGCATACTGACTCTCCACTACCACTCTGGACTTGCAGCTGTCAGAGAGACAGAGAGTTAGCTCTGATGGCATACTGACTCTCCACTACTACTCTGGACTTACAGCTGTCAGAGAGACAGAGAGTTAGCTCTGATGGCATACTGACTCTTCACTACCACTCTGGACTTGCAGCTGTCAGAGAGACAGAGAGTTAGCATACTGACACTCCACTACTACTCTGGACTTGCAGCTGTCAGAGAGACAGAGAGTTAGCATACTGACACTCCACTACTACTCTGGACTTGCAGCTGTCAGAGAGATGGTACTTGCTGATAGGTATTATATGAACACGAGGATTTGGTGGGTGGCTTCCCCACTGTGACTCTTCTGATAGTAGATATTCTAAAGGGAGAGAAGTGGCCAAGCTCGGGTGGGTGGAGAAGGGACGTGAGATGGACTTGGTGTGAATTGAAGTAGGCCATTAGCAGGTTGTTTTACATCATTAACAACAGGGGGTTTAATTTTTGGTTGGGGGGAGGGGGGGGGTGAGAGAAAAGTATCCAGCTTAGATATTTTTTTTGCGCATACTATAGCTGGGTTTTGGCGACTGATTTTATCTGTGGGTGCTAGGGTTAGGTGTACAGAGCTAGGGCTAGGGCTATATATATAGGCTAGGGCTAGGGTAGGTAGGGCTAGGCTAGGGATAAAGCAGGTAACAACTTTGAACGAACATCCATAGACACCCCTGAATATCCATAAAATAGACACCCCTGAACATCCATAGACACCCCTGAATATCCATAGAATAGACAACCCTGAACATCCATAGACACCCCTGAATATCCATAAAATAGACACCCCTGAACATCCATAGACACCCCTGAATATCCATAGAATAGACAACCCTGAACATCCATAGTCACCCCTGAATATCCATAGAATGGACACCCTTGGACATCCATAGACACCCCCTTGTGATATCACTGAAACACTTCATAGGAAGAGGACGAAGGTTAGGTCTAGGGCCAGGGCTAGGACCAGGACTAGGGTGGGTGGGGCTTGGGCCAGGCCAGAACAGAATTATGGTTGTTTCAGGAGTAAGTAGCAGATTTGAAATTCAGTCGGAGAACTCCAGTACAGGTGAAGTGTAAAGCAATGACCTCGATTTGCTAAGTGGAGAAAATCTGAAGTACTCCTAGTACCTGTTCTGAAAGAGTCGAGCTAACTAGTCCACCTAAAGGCTCACAGAGCTCATCTGTGGGTGTGTAGTTATCCAGACAGTCAGACTATTCCGTTACCAAAGCTAGGAAGCTGCATTGACTGGGCATTTCCGCTACAACAAATCACCTTCTCAATAATCAACTTCAAATTGTATTCACTCGACGTTTCGACTAGATGCTCTAGCCTTCTTATTCGTGATGAAGACTAGAGCATCTAGTTGAAACGTCGAGTGAATACAGTTAAGTTGATGATTGAGAAGGCGATTTTAATGTTATTATGTCAACTGAGAGTTCATTGAGGACACATATCTAGCTAATTTTCTCCCAGTGGGTTTGTATATGGAGAAGAAGAAACAAGGAGCTATCTTAGCTACCAATGGCTACCATAGCTTACTTCAGGCTGTGCAGTCTTCCACAATAAAATTATGGTGAGAAGCCAATAGGCATCAGCAGAGCAGCTGCCACAAGTCTAGACACTATCTGTAGTAGCAAATGGATGGGTTGTAGCTGGTATCATTTTCATCTCAGCTTGTAAATACCAAGTTCCTACCCATAGAAACAATGCAAGAATGCCCAGGGTTAAGAATGTCAAAGTCTAGTCAGTCATGTACTAGGGATGGGGCATGGAGGAGGATTGCTGATGAGGTTATTCCTGGTTGTCTCTCTGCAGAGAGAGCAAATTCTTTTTCGAAAGCCCCCCATCACCACTTGGTCCAGTTTGCACATTAAAAATAATTCTTCCATTACTTCTTTTGGTGATAAGCCATAGGATGTTTGGGGAATGCCTTTTTTATACTCTATTAAGCCCAAAATGACAACAACAGAAAAGGAACTCGTAACATTAGCACTAGTCCCCGACAGTGCTCTGACAATTCTGTCCGCCACCAGCATGGCCTGATGACCTCACTCTTAGTGCGTGTCCTTATCTTCAGAGGGGAAGCTTCTAAGTGACCCTTAATGAAAGTCTCCTCTCTCTGTCAGCCATGCTCCATGCATGCATTTCTCTTTCATGACTGACCAGCTCATTGTGTTGCTGGGCATCTGGTTGTGCCATCACGTACATGTTGGGCATCAGTTTGAACGGATGCATATACTTGCACGGACAAATGAAAGAGGAAGGAAACAAGAGGTGTGGCAGGTCTTCAGCCTGCCCCAGGAAAAAAGAGGTGTGGCAGGTCTTCAGCCAATCCCAGGAAAAAAGAGGCGTCGCAGGTCTCCAGCCTGCCCCAGGAAACAAGAGGCGTGGTCTTCGGCCTGCCCCAGGAAGCAAGAGTCGTGGCATGTGCTTCAGCCTGCCACACATTGCTTTGCCTTGCTATTAACTCTCCATGGTTGTAGAAAATCTGAGATCATGATAGTGGAGGAGAAGATGGCAGAGGAGAAGATGGCGGACGAGAAGATTACAATGCATTGTGCCATGTGTACATCATTATCATCGCAAAGTACAGCCATTTATGAGCACGCATGGATGCGTACCTCACCGATGGAGTCTTGGGTATGCCTCTGAGCAACTGACTTCAAGTTCTTTCTTTCATCATCTCAAACATTCTTAGCTTCTTGGCTGCTGTTCTCTGATGGGCTCCATATAGAGTGTACAGATGCGCAGTATGGGAAAAACAAAGCATTAGCTCCAGCAGATGGTGAGAATGTCAGAGAACAGTATGGCTTTGTGAAGCTGCAGTGGGGAAGAAGGAGGATCTCCATGAATGGATGTGTGTGCCTGTATGTGCAGCGACGCCTTGCCACCATTAGTATTGCAAGGGTTGGGTTGACCCCTCTTGCTCATGCTACGTGACCAGCTCCTTTTACGGTTGCTAGGTCAGCGTTCTTGGATTTGCGGGATGTCCATTTGTTCAGCTCTTTATTTGGAACGTCTGAGAAAGTGTGACATCCATCGTCATGGCATTATAGAGGTGGGCGGTCCACGACTGCCTCACATGGCAAGATCTTCTCCCAACACCACACATAACTTTTTGGAAGGATGAAGTTACGGCTGCAGGCATAATGGTGAGCTCAGGTCCCACCCAGGGAGAAGTAGTTATGGCCACAGGCATAATGGTGAGCTCATGTCCCATCCAGGGAGAAGTAGTTATGGCTGCAGGCATAATGGTGAGCTCAGGTCCCATCCAGGGAGAAGTAGTTACGGCTGCAGGGAGCTCATGTCCCATCCAGGGAGAAGTAGTTACGGCCACTGGCATAATGGTGAGCTCAGGTCCCATCCAGGGAGAAGTAGTTATGGCCACAGGCATAATGGTGAGCTCATGTCCCATCCAGGGAGAAGTAGTTACGGCCACTGGCATAATGGTGAGCTCAGGTCCCATCCAGGGAGAAGTAGTTACGGCTGCAGGGAGCTCATGTCCCATCCAGGGAGAAGTAGTTACGGCCACTGGCATAATGGTGAGCTCAGGTCCCATCCAGGGAGAGTAGTTACGGCCACAGGCATAATGGTGAGTTCAGGTCCCATCCATGGGTGTGGTTTCACATGTGCACATGCTAGAATGTGGTGCCAAGGTTTGGGTGGAAAAAATGGCCCCTCTCCCTCAGAACTAGCCTTGGTCCACACACTCTGCACTGCTAATCTAGATGGCGCTGGATCAGCTCTGACGTAAAAACAGGACCGGCCCTGACCAGGCAGGCCTTACCATTTATGGTGCTTGTGTGTGCATGCATGTGTCTGGCAGTGTGAGAACCCTCACATATGCTCTAATTGCATGCGTAATTGATCCGAACCACAAGGTGAAAAGGCTGAGAGAGAGAGAGATAGGCAGGTTCCCATGCCAACCCCCTGCATGCCTGTGATGCAATAGCCAAGCCAATTAGTATCCAGTTACACCTGCACTATTATTATTTATTTCCTCCGGCCTCTCCTGACCAAAACCTAGACATCAAGGGGACCACATTATCCGACCTTGGGATTATTTTGACCTCACAGACTCCTTCCTAGACACTGCCAGTTCCTTTATTCCTCTTGCTCTGAGCTGTCCTCTTGACAAGGACAGGAAGACAGTGGCTTTGTCTTGCCGCATATTATGCACAAGTAAAAGTATGTTTGTCTGCCGTGCAAAAGGTTGCTCCTACAACTCTTATGGCATTTAGCTGGTAAGTTATTAGCCTAAAGAGTTGTTGAGCTGGCTCAGTCCGACTGTAAAAAGAGTTTGCTCTAATTAATGGCAATTGTAGCTCCACCTACTTCATGAAGATATACCGTATATGTGGTTCTTGTTCATGCTGACTCAGCAATCCATCCACAGTTACAAAGCTTGGGGGGGGGGGGGGGGTGGGGGGGGGGGGGTGGGCTCTATGAACACTGTGCGTGGTGTCTTTTCCTTGGGTCCCCTTCAACTAGACGGACATTTGTAAAGGTTCATTTGACTCCTTGTGGTGGAGATGGTTCAGTAGATGGAAATTACAAGCAATGAGGCGGCATGCGTTGTTGGTTTTGCGAGCAATTGTCTGTTGCAGTTCATCAGTTGGCCGATTAATGAAAGCACAGCTTGGCTGACCAATGAGAGCATATTGTTGGCCGATCAATGAGAGCACAGCTTGGCCGACCAATCAGATCACAGCTTGGCGACCAATGGTGCCATTCCCGGACAAGAAATTAGTTAAAATTGAGAATTAGAATTAGTTGGTTGAAAGTTCCGCGTGTGTATGTAGCAATTCCATCCTCTGGGTCTCTTTAGCCCAGCAGCGCTCGTCCCCTAATATGTACTGGAAAATACCAGCACTGTTACGGGTAAACACAATTCTTCTCGCATCTTGTTAGCTCACTAATCCACTTAGTGAAGTGTCTTGCGCAGGCTTGCGTTGGGAGATCAGCTATCAGATCTGGTTCTTTAAGTCGCCTCGGTCGACCAGCACCCTAAAATAATTGACCACAGCCATTATATTTATATACTCTCGACAAACTCTCAGTTGATGTAGTAGATTGCAACAGCTTTCTCGACATCTTCTTCTCAAGGTTTCAACTAGATGCTCTAGCCTCCATCAAGAATAATTTTACTGCATTTTATTTAGACTTTCCAAACTCTTCACGTTATTAGAATGCAAACAATAAGCTTCAGGTTTGTACAAGAAGCTTCATGCAGGTAAGCAAATATAAGCTACATAATGTTACGTTGCTCTGTGCCTCCAACAAAAATCACAGCAAAAGAAGTCCATCCAGGAGCACCTCCATTCTTAAGAGCGAAGGGATTCAGAGTGATTCCAGTTAGGCGCCGGTGTCTATGCATATTCCGAAGAGACCGTCCATGACAGGGTTGCAACCATCAGTCATTAAAAAAAAAATTTCACTTGTTCTTCCTCCCAAGCCAGAGAGAGAGAGAGAGATTTGTTATATGTCTGCTTCGTATCAATTGAGCAGTCTACAGGACATGTGCTGGTTTTAAAAAAATGGGCGATGACATAATAAAAAAATAAAAAATTGTGTGTGTGTGTGTGTGAATGATGAATTTTGGCTGTATGAGCTTGTAGTCATAGGAAGTGTTTCATCAGGCCTCTCTAGCTGGTTCTAGTCACTGTGTGGTATGTGGGTGCATACATGTGTATCTGTGTGCACACGCGTGTGTGTGTACATACTTCTCCTGACCTTGTTGCCAAGCAGACGCCTGTGTTAAGCACATCCTAATGTTGTGGTTCTACTGCCTCTATTTGTTATGTGTTGGTCGAACTATGTCTCCTTGAGAGTTCCTTGGGCTTTCTTTGTGGTTAGATAAATGTGTAGATGGGATGTGCATGGGTGACGCTCTCCTCCATTCACTGGGTGTTGCCATGCACATTAGCTGGGAGAGAGACACTCACACACTCACACACTCACTCACTCACACACTCACTCACACACTCACTCACACACTCACTCACTCACTTCACTCACTCACTCACTCACACACTCACTCACACACTCACTCACAGACTCACTCACTCACTCACTCACTCACTCACTCACTCACTCACTCACTCACTCACCCACTCACTCACTCACTCACTGACACACTCACTCACTCGTAGAAGGGTTTTCTCTCAAGACTAGGCTTCGTAACTTGTGCCCTCCCTTCTCAAAATGCTGTGTCAGCTAGTGTTGGCGGCACGAGTGTTTCTAGAGGCGTGACCCACAAATACTTTTGCACTTACCCGCAACCGATGTGTAAAAAGACACACAAACACCATTGTTAGCACACGGCTAAGCTAAGCCTCACCTCCTAGTATTGCCAATATCCATAGCAACAATGTGCTCGTAAAATCACATACTCAATCTCCTCATGTTTAGTTAAGCTTGTCACTTTTACCTTGTTCTCTCTCTCTGTGACTGTGTGTGTGTGTAGACACAGCCGAGGAGTACCTCATGCCGTACCAGAACATGGTTCCTACCGACCCGTCTTTCGAAGACATGAAGAAGGTGGTGGTGGTGGAGCAGAAGAGGCCGCCATTACCGGACAAGTGGAACCAATCTGAGGTCAGTGATGCACCTGGTTGGTTCTGAGCCGGGAATGGTGCTAATTGACTATGAATACACTTGTGAACTTAACATGAAGAACCGATGGGCGTGTGTGGGCTAAGGGAGAGAAGGGGATATCCTTTCCCTCCTCCTCCACCCCTCCCTCCCCCCTCCTCCTTAGATATATGATTTGATTGTGGGTGGACTTAGAAAATGATGTCGGGGGTTACCGAACATACGAAAAACAAATCCTGTCTTACCCCCCCCGTAGCTATATCCAATACCATGTGACCAGTAAGGCATGAAGAATGTGAGAGTCACACTACCTACTTTGATGGCATCCCACTCCTGCTTCAGCATAAAGGCTACGGATAATGGATCTTTTTGAGTCTTTACGAAGATGGCACCCCCAAGTGTGGAATAGGATTATGTCTTCCTCAGACTAATTTTGACTGGCTACTAATGCGATTAGGGCCGCAGCATAGTAGAAGTTAATTGCGTTAAGGTCAAAATTGTAGTAAACAACTAACGATGTGGCGGCCATTAAGCTTATAAAGTATTGAGTCCAAAGAAGCTTCTTGTGTAAATGAAACAGGAAATGAAGACATGTCTGTGAGTCTCGGGGATGGTCGCAACTTTGATTGTTGGTGCATGTTTTCTACGCAAATGCAATTAGCTCTTCTTGGATGGTTTTTGGATTTTCAAAGTAGGTAATGATTAGGTGTGGTCCAGCTGCTAGTGTAAGATCGGCAAGATTTTATTCCCTGCTTGGGTGTCTGTGTTTCTTCTATTTCTGGTGACGAGACAAATATTTGTGTGATGTCTGCATCTGACACTCTCCAGGCTCTGCTCTGTGACAGTTCAACTGTTCACTCTCGCTTCCAGCTAGTCCGGGAGGTGTTGGCATGCTCAGTGATCCTTACCTAGTAAAAAAATTAGCCTGCTAATTGGCGCAGCTTTTTTTAAGTGACTGCTCCAGTATTCTGCTTCCTGGCAGATGCTACCAGCCCCCTGCATGAGGCAGCTTTGCGGTGTAATGTGGTACAGGGTGAAGCTGTCTCGCCAGCCAATTAAGTGTTTTCCATGGTGATGCATGTAGAATACGCAAGCTCCAGTTCCCAGGTTTTTTGTTATTTATTCACTAGTGGCTCCTCACACACTCACTCACACACTCACTCACTCACTCACTCACACACTCACTCACACACACACTCACTCACTCACACACTCACACACTCACTCACACACTCACTCACACATTCACTCACTTACACACTTACACACTCACACACTTACTCATACACACACTCACTCACACACTCACTCACACACTTACACACTCACACACTCACTCATATACACACTCACACACTCACTTACACACTCACTCACTCACCCACTTACACACACACACACACTCACACACTCACTCACACACTCACTCACACACTCACACACTCACTCAACACTCACACACTCACAAACTAACTCACATACTCACTCACACCCTCACTCATACACTCACTCACTTACACACTTACTCACACACTCACTCACACACTCACTCACACACAGTCACTCACACACTCACTCACACACTCACACACTCACTCACTCACTTCACTCACTCACTCACACACTCACTCACACACTCACTCACTTCACTCACTCACACACTCACTCACACACTCACTCACTTCACTCACTCACTCACTCACTCACACACTCACTCACACACTCACTCACTCACTCACTCACTGACACTCACTCACTCACTCACACACTCACACCACTCACTCAACACTCACTCACACACTCACTCACACACTCACTCACACACTCACTCACACACTCACACACTCACTCACACACTCACTCACTCACTCACTCACTCACACACTCACTCACATACTCACTCACACACTCACTCACACACTCACTCACACACAGTCACTCACACACTCACTCAACACTCACTCACACACTCACACACTCACACACTCACTCACAGTCACTCACACACTCACTCACACACTCACTCACACACTCACTCACTCACTCATACACTCACACACTCAAAAGGAGCAAAAGGAGCAGGGGAGGTGGGGAGAGATGGGAGGGTTTATTATGTTGGGGAATAAGGAGGGAGGAGAGAGTGGAAGCGGAGGATTGCAGAAAGATGCGAGTGGGGGTGAAAGAGGGGGTGGTGGGGAGAGGGTGGAGGGAAGGAGACAGGTGAGAGTGGAACAAGGGGAGGGAAGGAGACAGGTGAGAGAGGAACAAATAGAGGGAGATGGAGGGGAGGAATGGATTAAAGGGTGTGTGCCATCACTGCCTGCGGCTAATAACAATTCTGAATTGCTCAGAATTAAGAGCAACTTCCAGTAACCCGGTGTACGTATAATTACACTCTAGGTGTTTCGAAACATGAAGAAGTTGATCCAACAGTGCTGGCTGCACGATAGTGATGCCAGACTGACATCTCAGAGGCTGAAGAGGAACCTTTACAACCTGCAGCAATCCTCCAATGACAAGAAGGAGACCGAGAACTCAAGTGGAGGCAAGTAGCGAGAAAGAGACGCAAACATCCACTCCCGAAAGGGACACAAACATCCACTCCCAACTACCACAATACTCACCTCAAATGTACCATCTTGTGAAATATGTCATGAACCGTAATAAAGCATTCTGTGTTTCTGTTGTTGATGTTTATTATTATTATTTTTTTGAAAAAAATGTATCATAAAGTTATGCATACAGGGTATGTGCATATTGCAGTATTGTGAATTTTGTTCCGTTATTTTTGCTGCTGATATTTAATTTTAATTTTAAATATATATTTTGAAGAATACATCCTAAAGTTGTGCTTGTGCTATATAATGTGGTTGAGTGACCTTAAAGAGAACTCGTGGTTGGAATCGAATATAAATACGCAAGCGATCACAACATGGTTTGATAGGAAGCTAAAGGAGTTAGAGAAGATGGCAAAGAAGGCAGAAGAGTTGGGTGAAAAGGTAACATGGATGAGTCGAGTGAATGGGCAGGTGGAAGTAGGCAGAGGAAGAATGGTGTAGGAGCTTTGGAGTATGCAGCCGAAGTGTGGTGGACAGGAGGACATAATGCTTGAAGAAGTTGGAGTCAGCACAGATGAGAGTGGGTAGGAGATTGTTGGGGGCAATAGTATAGTAGCAGGAGTGGCAATATGGGGAGATATGGGGTGGAGGAAGCTAGGAGAGGAGGGAGGTTTTGTTTGATAAGAGATTAGAGGTGTTGGAACAGGTAATAATAGTTGTAAATAAACTTAAAGAGGATGGAGGAACCAGATGGTGGGAATAACATGAGATCTTGAGGTGGAAATACAAGATAAACAATGAGGTTGGGTCAGTACGGAAGTATAAGGGGGAAATGAAGGTGAGAAATGAGAAGGATTGGGAGGAGGAAGTAAATGGCAAGAATATGCTGAAGTTTTATAAATTGACATAGAATGGTGCAGGGGTGGAGAGGTATGTGAGGTCCATGCATGGTGAGGAAGGTGTGCAGTTGCAATTAGACTTGAGGACTGCATCAGCTGGGTTATTAGAGGATAGAAGAGATGTGGGATAGTTAGGGATGAGAGGTGTATCATGTGCGATAATGAGCAGGGAAGATGTGGAACATTTCTTGGTAATGTGTGAGGAATTTGGAGGGGTCGGCTGGTACTGATGGATGAGGTGCACAGAATTGTATGGGCAGGACAGTGGATGGATGAATATAGAAGAGTGAGTAAGGATGGAAAGGTGGCATTGCTGTTGGGAAGGTGTGGCAGAGTAAGTGATGCAGTGATGGAGGAGGTGGGTGAGTGTTTTATGTATTGGGCAGGGAAGTTGTGGCAGAGGAGAAAGGAACTGTTGTATGGTGAGCTGAGGAATGATCTTTGGTCCCCTCCCCCCCTCCTTGAGCAGCGGGACACTCATAACCATGAATATTATTATTGATAAGTACTGTTGATTGTTATTAGTGTTAGTACTGTTACATAGTGTCACACTGTGCTGTAGTAGATGTGGTGGCCTTAACAAGCTCAGCAGTATCAAGATTAAATCATCACCATGCTATACATCGATACATCACAAGCAACAGGTTTCCCACAAGTGAGAGCAACAAATAGGGTAAGCAGAGCAAGGTGTTTTTCCTCGAGATATGCGTTGCAATAGCCTAGTGTGTGTGAGTGTGTATGTGTGTGAGTGTGTGTGAGTGTGTGTGAGTGTGTGTAAGTGTGTGTGAGTGTGTGTGTGTGTGAGTGTGTGAGTGTGTTGTGTGAGTGTGTGAGTGTGTGTGAGTGTGTGTGGTTTGCTCAATAGTGACAGATTTCAATGACATTAGTACACCCAAATAAATTTGTATATGGCAACCGAAATTATCCCGTGCAACGTTTTGGATAGATACACAACTGAGACTTTGTTAAGAGATAAAAGTGGATATGCTCTGAAGCTATAGACCAAATTACAGATTTCAACAATTAATCAACTTGGAATTGCATTCTCTCGACTTTTTGAAGGCTAGTCAAACATCGAATTCCAAGTTGATTATTGAGAAGCTTATTGTAATGTTACTACTATGTCAACTGAGAGAATCTTGGAAATTGTGAAGCAAAGGATTTCTGTTTTGGTAATCAATGGAAAGCTCTGTCCACATCACTCCGGAAGGGAATGCCATCTTGTGGTCACGTCACTACCAACACACTTGTATTGTCCCCTCTCCCCTCTAATATTCACTTTGCAAACCCCCCATCTAAACCGTAAACAATCGCCAAACGAGAAACTAGGCCAGCGAATCCTGCTAACCACTCCCTCCCTGCTCTCCCACCCCTAACCACTCCCCTCTCATGCAGTGACTAATGGTAATTGAACAGGTTGATGTTGCTTCCTTGCTTTAAGGCATTTTTTCTTCTTCTCAAGGTTGAGTCTGAGATATTCGATTCAATCACTGGTATCATGGTGATAAGGCTTTACCACTGGTAGTTATTTAAAAATAGCCCAATGTATCCCGTAGTGAAATGGGACAATATGCTGGCCTTCAAGCAACACCCATGGTAGTCAAGGCCAAGGATACATCTGGGTTCTTGCTGACCTCCCACCTCAATGGCACCTCACTGGTACACTTGGGGAGCCTTTTACAAGATCCTGAGCATGTCTACGCTGGCTCCAGTTATCTCTGCCATTAAATACTCCTTGACAATGAGCTGCCAACTGAGGGCACAGCAAAAAGAGGACCACTTGGTACCACCTGTTTGAAAGTTATTCCATGACAGAGGCCTGGACACAACTGCCCAAGCCAGACTAAAGAACCAGAAAGTGTGGTAAGGAATCAAGGAACCATATGGAGGTAAAAGGTTGTCTATGAGAGTTTTTTCCCTCCAGACATAGCTTTCTCCTGCCCAGTTCATGCTTATTCCTGATGAAGGCTAGAGCACTTAGTCGAAACATCGAGAAAGTAAAATTCAAGTTGCTTATCGAGAAAGTCATTGCAACAAAGCTATTGCTGCTACAATAATTAATAACTTAATCTTCTCTAAACTTCTAAATCCAGTGACTTGCAATAGCAATGACATGAGGTAAAATGTTGTGCCTACAATGTGACCTCCATTTGTTAACCACCTTCTCAAAACCTTCCAACCATTTTCCAGTCAACTAAGCTGTTCCACAAATGCTTTCCATTTCCTTCCAAATTCATCACATTCTTTTAGGGGATGGGTTCACCTTGCACTTTCCCACTGTCACATCCCACACTTGTCATCACTACAGAGCCCACACCTCTGCTTCTCCTGCAGTAGACCTGCTCATCCTGTCCTCAACCTGAACATCAACTTCATTACTTCACAACCCTGCAGTAACCATATATATATATATATCTGCTTGCATCATCTTTGACAGCTATTTCAAGCTGCTTCCACTTCCTCCTCCCAAACATATCAACTTCTCCGCCTTTAAAATGTGCCAAACTGCTGCGCCTCCATCACTAGTTACAAATACGAACTGGGCAGGTTTACTAGAAGAGCCAGCATGTTGGGACTGATTACTGTTTACTGAAATGTGGCAAAGATACTGTGCTATTGTCACTGTATTTCATAAACTACTGAAATTGAACATGGCTAATATCAGTTGACTTCATATATTTGTAGGATCATTAAATGATTTGATCTCGCTTGTTATCTCTAAGTATGACTAGTCTCTATGCGTAGCACTAAAGTTGGAGTCATAACTATATCTTGTTTAGTCTCCTCAACCTTGCCACCTCATGCTAATCAGCCAGACTGCATCTCATCAGAGATACTGCTACACACTCCCTCTGAGTGATGTTGGTAACTGAGTGTCTGTAATTATAGAGGTGGTGCACCAAAAAAAATCAATTAAAAAAATCAATAATAATAATAATAATATAACAACAAAAACAACGACAACGACACAAGCATCACTTCCGGGGGATGGGAGGGGGGGAAGGAATCTCCTGATACTCAACTACTTTCCTGAGGCACTCGGCCATGGGTCATAATTAGCCTCCTCCCAGTGGGAGATGCCCAGAAATGTTAGAGGCAGTGTCAAGCCATCTGCCATTGCAATCACTCTCTTGGAGAAAACAAAGTTGCCCTAAGTGGTAGCGTCCGAAACCGATATACTTACCACCCCTCTGCAGGACCGCAGTGTCCTATTGAGGTTGAAGCACGATGGGACTGAAATCAGCCTTGAGTGTACCATATCATTTCCATGATGGCAGTGCCCTTGGCTTGTCTAAGAATCCTTATCCATCATGTTCAGATCCACCTCTTAAGGCAGATTTGGCTCATTATCTTGTGTAGCACAATCAGTGCATGAGGCATAGTCCCTTCCTCAAGGGTATAAAGAATTTGAATATTACTACTATAATAATGAGGTCTGAATGTCCAAACAGGTCATTCATATTTGGAAGTGGGCATTGATCCATGTATAATGGTGGCTTCTTTTCATCTTTGTACTCTCCACATATGCGAAAGCAACCATCCACTTTAGGAACTGTTATGGTTGTATCTGCTCATGCATTGTAGGATACCTTTCTGAGGTTGCCAGGTCTGTCTAACTATTCTACAGTTACTTCTTTCATGGCAAAGGGGGCCATCCTAGGCTTGGAGAATTTGGCACCATGCCTGCCTTTCAAGTGGCACATGGCTCGGTAGAGGATAATGTTTCCAATTGGTCGAAGACTCTTCATGGTTCTGCACAAGGCTGGAAGTTGCATAGTCAAGACGAGTCTGTCTCTTCCTAACAATTAACTATAATACACTTCAACTGTTGAGTTGAAGCTCCAAACTGAACTATGAACCTGCCAAGTTTCCGGGATCAGGTATCTCGTGGAGGTGAAATTTTAGGTGACAGGCAAATTTGAATGAAAGATGTGAAACAATATCTACCTCTTGCATAAGGGGCTGCAGATCGAGGTTGCCTTCAGGTGTACACATTTGGCTAAACCTATGGTAATCAGAAGTCATGGCGAGCCAAGTAGAGATTAATAAGCACCATGACCCTTTACCATGTCTCATATTCCAAGGATGCCAATGCCTGATTCTGCAATGTTGAAGCTCAGTTTCAGGCTTGCAATCTTGCACCCACATGGTGGCTTCCCTTCACCTAGAGATCTGCTCAATCATCAGTGACATAGGGTGCACTTCCAACTCTGAAGAGCAATGCATGTGAAAAAAATTGTGTTGGTTTGTAATTTAATTATATTTCAATTTAGGATTATAAAGTGTGTACAACAATATTTTCACTATCAGTAAAATGATAATAATTATGAGAAAAATATATCAGCAACATACAATACCATTGAGCTCTAACAGCTAGTGCTATGGAGATGGCTATGGCTATATAGTGCTAGGGCTATATAGGGCTAGGGGCTAAAATTTGAGCTGTAACAGATATGGAAATGGCTAGGGCCAGGGGTAGGGCCAGGGGTAGGGCTATGGCTAGGGCATAACCTTTGAGCTGTACCAGCCAGTGCTAGAAGACACGTAATTAAAAAACAACAACTATAATACACAAGAAAAATGTTTTTCAACTACTATATTAGGAACCACCCTTCCAGTTGCAACTGCCCCTCTAATTATAACTGAACCAGCACTCCAGTATTAACTGCACCTCCAGTTGTAACTGCCCCTCTAATTATAACCGCATAGCTCTGAATCAACATTCCAATATTAACCGTGCCTCCAGTAGTAACTGCCCCTCTAATTATAACTGCATAGCTCTGAACCAACACTCCAATATTAACTGCACCTCCAGTAGTAACTGCCCCTCTAATTATAACTGCATAGCTCTGAACCAATATTCCAATATTAACTGCACCTCCAGTAGTAACTGCCCCTCTAATTATAAAGCATAGCTCTGAACCAACACTCCTGCACCTCCAATAGTAACTGCCACTCTAATTATAACTGCATAGCTCTGAACCAACACTCCAATATTAACTGCACCTCCAATAGTAACTGCCCCTCTAATTATAACTGCATAGCTCTGAGCCAACACTCCAGTATTAACTGCACCTCCAGTTGTAATATTATATCTAGACTAATATTAACGATATTCCTGCAACATATCGGGATGGAGTGTTCATTGTTTCTGCAAACAATTCTTGCAGTGTTTGTGGGCACTCAGATATTCCTGCAACATATCGGGATGGGTATTCATTGTTTCTGCAAACAGTTCTTGCAGTGTTTGTGGGCACTCAGAAAATGGTGATTATCTAATCTTGCCATTGTAGCAGCAGTTCAGGGTCTCCTTTTAAACCTTAAAGTTAGCTAATGTTGACAGTGTGGACATTGGAAGTTTGCACTGCTGAGACTTTCACTTGCACTTATTCTCATTAGTTAGTAAATAGTTCATGTTCAAATAAAAACAATTTCTGTCTTGTGTGTATCTGCCTTCTTTTCTTCCTACCACATAACTTGGTACTCATCTACCTGAACACTCCAGACTGTTTCAATGAACTTCCAGACTAACTCATTTCTTAATTTAGCCCATCTATCTGTACTTTTCCCATTAATTTTACTACGCTAAAATTGGTAAAGTATCTTAATTCCATAAACGCAATTGTGCACATGCAGTATCCAGTCTAGCTAAGCTAACATGAAGTGATGAGTTAGTTTCCTCAGGACTTTTGTCTTGTGACAATACTTAGCAGACAAAGCTTCAACATAACCAGGTTGGAAGGTACCTGTATATTCATAATACATGTGTATAAAGTGGTTTCCTCCGAAGCTTATTCTTGTTGGCAGCACAGAACTGAGCTGGGCACTGACAGCTGCACGTATTGCTTCCCAAGAAGTCAACAGTTGGTTTCCTAATATGATGATAGTTAACATCTCAGACCTTTAACAAAACTAGGAATTATTTGTATGCCAGTGTCTACATGCATCATATGTATATAGGCTAAACTACATGGTGAGTAATATATAACACATATGATTGGTTAGTTCTGTTGTTATACGAGTGGCTGGTGGACTATAAAAACAAGACCAAAAAAATGAACTCGAAGTATATATATATACTAGAAATGTTTTTTTTTGAGCTAAAATAAGCCGAAGGTCACTAAGAATGCATGTGTGAGTTAATATATTGTACGGTGTAGGTGTAATTTTTTGTCCTTAATTTTAAAACATTGGGCAAATTGCCTGATTAACACTTGCCAATTTTTTGACAACCCCCAACGGAAATCTAGCTTACTCCCAATATGCTACCAAACTAAAAGTAGCATATATACTCCCAGACATATATACCCATATAGGGATTACTAAGGTCTCGGATTACCACTTGCTATGGTCACATGGCACAAACTATGCAGCTGCATATTTTAGTAGGTTATTATGAAGCTCTTGGTACACATTATTGAGCTGTCTTCAAAAATACAGACCATGAGAACAGAAGTTAGTGGCTTGCTACACGAAAATGTTTTCCCCAACAATTACGTACCTGAAGTAGTCCAAGCCCTCTGAGATCAATGCCACATGGTATGTCATCACCAAATTCCCCTTGAGGAGCTCCCTACATGTATCTTTTGTGCCTTTCAAGCTGCTGGGATGGATGCCAATCAAGGAAATGCCCAGCATGTCTTCTACAATGCCTACTTGCAGAATATCCACCTGCACATGCACAACTTCCACTACTTTCCCAATCATCACTGATCCTGCAGCCGCAATGCCATCCTGATGAAGGCTAGAGCATCTACAGATTCCCTGTGAATGATGTGGAGCTTCTCTGTATGTGATAAATCTCACATGACCTGGTAGAGTGCCTTGTTACTTTATTGATTAACTTTGCAATCAGTATGGCATCTGTATTTGATAACATGCAATATTATTCCAATATTATGTATTGGTAATGGGATCATTTCTGCCCTTCTCTTTTTTGAGACCTCTTTAATCTAAGATAGAAGTAGTAGTAGTAGTAATTATGATTATTATAATTATATCAAAATTCTCTTCTAAATCAAAATAAATATCATAAGGAATCGTAGTCTGTTAGCTAGTCTCCCCTCCATAGCATCTAACTCACCAAATGTTAGCTGGTCTCTCCTCCCTTGCCATCTAACTCACCAAATGTTGGCTAGTCTCTCTTCCCTAGATCTAACAGTCACCAAATGTTAGCTAGTCTCTCCTTCCTAGCATCTAACAGTCCCCAAATGTTAGCTAGTCTCTCCTTCCTAGCATCTAACAGTCCCCAAATGTTAGCTGGTCTCTCCTCCCTAGCATCTAACAGTCACCAAATGTTAGCTGGTCTCTCCTTCCTAGCATCTAACAGTCCCCAAATGTTAGCTGGTCTCTCCTCCCTAGCATCTAACAGTCACCAAATGTTAGCTGGTCTCTCCTCCCTAGCATCTAACAGTCACCAAATGTTAGTGGTCTCTCCTCCCTAGCATCTAACAGTCACCAAATGTTAGCTAGTCTCTCCTTCCTAGCATCTAACAGTCCCCAAATGTTAGCTGGTCTCTCCTCCCTAGCATCTAACAGTCACCAAATGTTAGCTAGTCTCTCCTTCCTAGCATCTAACAGTCCCCAAATGTTAGCTGGTCTCTCCTCCCTAGCATCTAACAGTCACCAAATGTTAGCTGGTCTCTCCTCCCTAGCATCTAACAGTCACCAAATGTTAGCTAGTCTCTCCTTCCTAGCATCTAACAGTCACCAAATGTTAGCTAGTCTCTCCTCCCTAGCATCTAACAGTCACCAAATGTTAGCTAGTCTCTCCTTCCTAGCATCTAACAGTCCCCAAATGTTAGCCTTCCTAGCATCTAACAGTCCCCAAATGTTAGCTGGTCTCTCCTCCCTAGCATCTAACAGTCACCAAATGTTAGCTGGTCTCTCCTTCCTAGCATCTAACAGTCCCCAAATGTTAGCTGGTCTCTCCTCCCTAGCATCTAACAGTCACCAAATGTTAGCTGGTCTCTCCTCCCTAGCATCTAACAGTCACCAAATGTTAGTGGTCTCTCCTCCCTAGCATCTAACAGTCACCAAATGTTAGCTAGTCTCTCCTTCCTAGCATCTAACAGTCCCCAAATGTTAGCTGGTCTCTCCTCCCTAGCATCTAACAGTCACCAAATGTTAGCTAGTCTCTCCTTCCTAGCATCTAACAGTCCCCAAATGTTAGCTGGTCTCTCCTCCCTAGCATCTAACAGTCACCAAATGTTAGCTGGTCTCTCCTCCCTAGCATCTAACAGTCACCAAATGTTAGCTAGTCTCTCCTTCCTAGCATCTAACAGTCACCAAATGTTAGCTAGTCTCTCCTCCCTAGCATCTAACAGTCACCAAATGTTAGCTAGTCTCTCCTTCCTAGCATCTAACAGTCCCCAAATGTTAGCTAGTCTCTCCTTCCTAGCATCTAACAGTCACCAAATGTTAGCTAGTCTCTCCTCCCTAGCATATAACAGTCCCCAAATGTTAGCTGGTTTCTCCTCCCTAGCATCTAACAGTCATCAAATGTTAGCTGGTCTCTCCTCCCTAGCATCTAACAGTCACCAATGTTAGCTGGTTTCTCCTCCCTAGCATCTAACAGTCCCCAACTGTTAGCTGGTCTCTCCTTCTAGCATCTAACAGTCCCCAACTGTTAGCTGGTCTCTCCTTCCTGGCATCTAACAGTCACCATGTTAGCTGGTTTCTCCTCCCTAGCATCTAACAGTCACCAAATGTTAGCTGGTTTCTCCTCCCTAGCATCTAACAGTCACCAAATGTTAGCTGGTCTCTCCTCCCTAGCATCTAACAGTCCCCAAATGTTAGCTAGTCTCTCCTCCCTAGCATCTAACAGTCACCAAATGTTAGCTGGTTTCTCCTCCCTAGCATCTAACAGTCCCCAAATGTTAGCTAGTCTCTCCTCCCTAGCCATCTAACAGTCCCCAACTGTTAGCTGGTCTCTCCTTCCTAGCATCTAACAGTCACCAATGTTAGCTGGTTTCTCCTCCCTAGCATCTAACAGTCACCAAATGTTAGCTGGTTTCTCCTCCCTAGCATCTAACAGTCACCAAATGTTAGCTGGTTTCTCCTCCCTAGCATCTAACCGTCACCAAATGGCTGATTTCTCCTCCCTCGCATCTAACAGTCCCCAAATGTTAGCTAGTCTCTCCTCCCTAGCATCTAACAGTCCCCAAATGTTAGCTAGTCTCTCCTCCCTAGCATCTAACAGTCTTAGCTGATCTCTCCTCCCTAGCATCTAACAGTCAAAACCTCTTTTAGTTGGCTAAAAGTTATTAGATAGTTCACAACAAAAAGTTAAGTCCAAAATCTGACTACATGTGGGCCAGCCCTTTTTATGGGGAGCTCCTCATCCCTTACCTACTCTGCCTATCAACACCTGTGTGGTAGTTTAATTATACAGTTCTATGTGCATAGTTAATCAATATTCTCCATAGCTCATGCTGTTGCAAGTCTTTAGTCTTCTCCTATGTCCAGTTCTTGCAACATAAAGCACACCGAAAATTCAATTCTTCTTGAAAACCCACAGTCAGCTAATCAACACATATCTCTAGTACTAGCCACTTTGGGACAGTTTTAGCGTAAATGTATCACGTTCTTCAATAAATATTGACAACAGTGTGCAGCAGATTTCTTGGATTTTCAGACATCCTGCATGATATATTAAAGCTGGTGTTCCATTGACATTCACCAGTGCATGCTGTTTCAAAGTTTTGCGTTAGTTATCTACAAAGATTGTCTGCTATTATAATGGTGTGGCTAAATAAAATTGCTCAATCTTCTCCAGCACATGTACCTGTCACAAGTACTCATGGCTACACTGTATGTCGCCACTTCGAGGTCAAATTCAACAGCTCTATATGGCAAGCAAACATCTTTTGCTAGCAACCAGAATTGGTCATGTGTACATAACTGTCATTGTTAAACCCATTCAGTATCTTTTAACTTCACACCCCCGGGTTAATGGGATTCTGTGGTTGGTCAAATGCCTAATCCACATGAATACCGAGCAAAGTAGAGAGGAGTGTCTCCACTGCATCCAGCCCATTGTTTTGCTGTAGGCCCATACTTCTTTGCTGCATAACTGCAGCATGTCTTTTGAAAACCGTAGATTTATTTTTTAATCAGTTTTTATGCCAACATTTTAACCATCCCAATGGAGACTGAAACAAACTTTGGCAATGATAAAAAGATCAATCTTTGTTTTGCATTTTATGAAGTCAGCTGAAAACATAGTATTTTGTAAGATGTCATTGCAGCATGTCCTATTCTGTGTGCACAAAAAATAGAAGGGAGATTCAGAAGGTCTCGCCGTCATTCTTTGTACATAAGATCAGTTCTATCACTTTTGTGGCTTTGGTAGCAAACCTGCAGAGAAGGGATGGGCTGGAATGTGGGTTCAACACCATAATAATAAAAAGTATTTTAACATGCTTCCCCATAAATTGTCATCAGCCACTTTATATTCATTTGCTGTCTTGTGTGCTGCTGGAGACTGTGAAGTTTTTCACTGTTCAGATATTGGGGATGCAGTTCCAACAATCAGGATACACATGAGGTAGCTAGCAAGTTAAGTCCTTCAACTCATGCTATATCAGGACACAGTCTGACATGAGGTAGCTGGTAAAATTCTTCATAAGACCCTCAACTTATGGTACATCAGGACACAGTCTGACATGAGGTAGCTAGGCCTTCAACTCATGGTACATGACACAGACTGACATGAGGTAGCCGGTAAAGTCCTTCCTAAATCCCTCAACTTATGTTACATCAGGACACAGTCTGACATGATGTAGCTGGTTAAGTCCCTCAACACATGGCGTTGCCATCTTTTGTGAAGGACAGAGCATTCTCAACACTGAAGTTGGATCTCAAGTATATGACGATGGAATGTTGTTGTTTAGTTTTCAGCTGCAATGCAAGGCAGACCAGTGGACTCTTCCTGGGGGAGTATTTAAAACACAGAACAAACTGGCCATTCAGCAAATAAGAAATAAGACAGGTCAGAACACCTCGATAAGCACTATATAAGGCACAAGACCAGACCTCATTGACACCCGACTCCTCTGCCTATAGGGGAATAATAGGCTAGCTAAAGCGTTGGTTGACCATTACTGTATTTGCAAGACAGAGGTATAGCTGAAAGACTAGACACTCGGGTGAATCGCTTTATTACACATGGTGCTGAATTCCTAGACAGACATAAACTTCGTTGGAGGTTTTAAACAAAATACAAAGATGCTATGCCATACTGACTGTTAAATCTACATCAATTGCAATCTTCTTGGTTCTTCTAGTTAGTGCTGTTTTTCTTCCAGACACTCACGGTAAGAGATCTTTCCTTGACGAGGATTTTAAAAAGAGGTGGGGTGGGGGGGAGGGGGGGGGGTGGGGTGGGGTGGGGGGCATGTGACTTCTGTTAAATTCTGAGCATTCCCAAATCCTATACAGTATCGATAATATTTTGTTGCTCTACGTCTGAAGTTAGTATCGCTAGCCAGACTAGTCTGCAGATAGTCTCGCTAGCCAGAGTACTCTGCTGATGGTTACGCTAGTGAGATTAGTCTGTAGATCTTGCTAGCTAGACATGTTTGCAGATAGTGGTAAATGATTATCCAACATGCCCTACATATAATCCTCGAGATGATGATCTGAAGCATGAGCCTCTTTGTCTTCTTTCTCTTGGAGTGTCCTTAAGATATGTTCTTCTGATTTAGCTGTTGAAATCCTATAATTAAGATAGGGAGGAAGAAAACTATTATTAGAAATGACTCTTTTCTTGCAGAGTTGATAGAGTCACGATGATTATCAAGGAGGTGCAGTAATTGAATTTATTGATACATTAATAGTGTTTTACTGGAATGTTATATATAGCTAGACTCTATGTGGCATCCCTCTATGTGACTGTAGCTAGAAAGGTTTGAATGTGTGAAGCAATGACAAAATTATCTCATATTATATTAAACCCAGCCTTGTAACTTGTTATTTATGCTAACTTATAGGAGGAAGGATATAATTCTCTATTGATGTGAAGGCATCTAGTTTTTGATTTCCTCCTCAAGGAGCACTAGTTGTGTGAGATTAGGAATGGACAGGTAGTCTTGTATCACACATGTCAAAATCTAGACATCAATCCTTACATTCAAAGTGATGTAGAATGTGATAAATATGAGTTATCACTAAAACACCTACCATAAGAATTGGTACAATGCATGACCTTAATGCCCAGCACACCCTGTGCGAAGTCAGAAAAATGCCTCCAAAAAGACAGACAATTCGAGTGGATCTCACAACAGGGCTAGACAACCAGTAGGACATTAAAGCCTTCAGTTTTGTGTGTAAAATTAAAGGAAATGGCACAAGATCAGAGAGAGAGTCGATCATGCACATACTGCAATATGGAGAACAGAATTGGAGAGATTTAAGTTTGGATGGGCTAAGTATCTAGTAATTGTTCTGGTCCAGGCTATTGTGCAGGCTTTGAGACTTGTTAATGGAAGATTGCCTCCAGCCTGTCGCTGTGTGCATGTTAAACACAATACAAAGAGCTGAACATTTAAGTAATTTTTAAACACTATTTGTTGAAAGTTATGTAACAACCATTGCTTCCTCAAACAGGCATTGTTGCATGTCTATGTGCAAATGAGGTTGTTCTCTTCTAGTGACTCTTCTACTCTTCCAGGTTGTTGGCACACTAAAATCCGGCAGTGGTTCCTCATAGATGCACGTATGATAGTAAAATACCATATCGACAAAATTCAGCAGACATTTTCAAAAACCTAAATCTGGCATTCTTAGTAGTGAAGTTTCAGTCAGTGCTCCCTCGCATTGGGCTCAATAAGCATTCTACATCACCAGTAGCAGATGCACATGGAAGACCCAAATCTCCCAGGCCTTCTAGATTTTAGTGTATCTACTACAGTGGTACTGGTTATAGATTCAGAAAGCAGTTCCATGTTCACAACACTAATGCTACTTTGGGGGATTAATGGCAGGCTTGGTACACTCCCATCTCCTCCTACGTCCATTTCTTAGGTGGGCATTAAAAAGGCACAGAATAGTAGGCTCAGAGCTCTACTGCTTTTCCAATGCCACCTGCCTAGAACTTCACTTCTTTACTTCTGTCTTAGGTCTTATGCATACACTCACAAACTGTGCTATTGTGCAACTAGATGGCTATTTCTGACAGAACGGCACATCTATTGCAATGTCAGCAAATGTAATGACGTGAGATTGTCTGATGCAACAGTTGCAGATGTGCCGACTCACATACACTCCGTGTGAAAAATGCAATGTCATGGCTTGCATGCTTTAAAACTTTAAACTCATGCATGCAGTTTTTTCACTTGGAATGTGAACGGTCGGTACTTCCCACCCATGCCAACATCTCTCTCCCCTCTTTCCCGGGGCCCCCTGACCATGGTTTGTACATTGTGACTGCCTGGACAAATTGATAACAGGAAGTAGTCGTGTCATTATCATTTGCCAATTGTTTAATGACCATGTTTTGTAATGTTGTACTTGATACAGTAGCAAGTCTCACTCTTGCAGTCACTCATTCTTGAGGTGTACCTCACTCAGTTTCATGTCTTGAGTGACGCTGGGCTGTAGTAGTTGAATTAACTTAGACTTTCCTAATTACAGCTACTCAATTGTCTGCGGAGACTGAGGGTGAAGCTGCTCTCTACTTCTCCGTGCTGTGTTTGGTGAAAGGACTGTTACACACAAGGTTAGTAGGTTTAATGCAGGTTTACAGAGGGCCTAGTAGATAGTTCGCTAGCACCCTACTCAACAATGACTCATTGGGTAGCTATAAGTTTCCTTGAAAAGTTCCTAGCTGCGTAGTTAAGTTCTGCTACTTCAAGTGAGTAGAGCTATTGGGTATTTGTGGCTTTTTTGTTGAATATGTATTAGTAAAGAATGTAGTGCATTCTTTGCTGAGTCAAAGTGAGATGGAGAAAAATTGAATCAGCCACAGGAAGAACATTGCTGGTCATTCCCTTTCCTTTGATGCATCAGGGGAGCACCTTCACATTCAGCTTTACTTTTTTTTACACTCATCCTAGCCCTAACCTTATCATTACTTATCTTCCATCTTTCCTTCTGCTCTTCTTCGGTCTCCACTGCTCTTTTCCGATAGTTTTATGCAACTTCTAACTAGCTTCATGTAAACTATTTCTTAGTGATGTGTGGCAGAGTATGCTTATTACTCTGTAGACTACCTACTAGTCCATGTATTATGGGTGCATGTAGTATATGTGTACTACCTACTAGTCCATGTATTATTGGTGCATGTAGTATAATTTATGTATACTACCTACTAGTCCATGTATTATGGGTGCATGTAGTATGTGTACTACCTACTAGTTCATGTGTTATGGTACATGTAGTGTAACAGAAAATTTTGTATTTAAATTCATATATAATTATAATATCATGCAAAAAAAAATCTCAATTGCACGATTAAAGAGGCATCTCACTTCGATCGCTAAACCAGGTATAAGTGCCTCTTAACTGAGGAGTTATGGTCAGAATCAGAAGTCAAGATTTTGTCCTCCATGAGGGACCTTTATTCCAAGAGATAGTTGTGCTTTCCTATAAGCCATTGATTTGTATATAAGTGCGTGTGTTGGTTTGTAAAGATGGCAAGATTGGTGGTGTGACTTATCATGGTGTGATTACTAGAGTAGCTACACATGACTTGGTTTTAGATTGTGGGTTGTAAATTACTGTCATGTGTCAATGGTGCAATTACTGAGAGCAATGTCCTTCCTCTAGTGCATTGCAGCTATAACTTTTTAAGGAGTATCATTTCAAGTTATGATATCATTAGATAGAATAACCTGTTTTTGTATAACATCTGGTAAACCAACCAACCTATGCCACACTATGTCCAGAGCAGAACTAAAGCAAGAAATAATCCATAGCAGCGTATTATTTCTCAAGAACAAAGATTGAAGGGAGGTCCCAGTAGGCATAGATGTCAGTGCAAGTTTCTCAGTTACAAGACCTTCCAGAAACAGTTGCAGGTAGAAAGAGATGGTCCAAATCTGCATGATTAAAAATCAACAGGTTTATTCTGTGCAATTTACAGGCCTAAATGGGAGGCCATGTGAAGGGTTGAGGGATTAAGCTCAGTACTCAGCACAAAGACTGATAGAGTTAAAGTGTATTTTAATTGTCAATGCAAGGAAAAGTCTCGTTTACCAAAGATGCTCCCCTTTTATAGGTCACCTCCCATTGGTTCAGGATACAACCATATGTGGTGAAATTACAAAGTGAGATTATGACTCTGTCCAATCAGGATGGTACACTGTGCAACTACTAACAATTATACAATATTAATCAGTATCTCAGACTGAAGTGTTGCGGGAATAAGATATGTTACAACGAAGTATGCATGCAAGTGCTGATAGATTGTAGTTAATTATGCAGGCTTCTGCAAGTCTTCTATCGTTCTCTTCTGTCCGGCATGGTCCTGACAGGCCAGTCAAAATGTAGTAACCAGTCAAATACTGCTCACAGGACGTGGTTTGGTAACTCCTGCTGCAATATGATCAAGTGAAGGAAACAATGGGTACAAAACGGAGCATAGAATCCAACTTCTGAGAGACTCCTCCTGCCAAAGATGCATCCTGTATAAGAGAATGCACCATTCCACTTACCTACCTCTAGACACAGAACAACTTCTATAGCCACCAATAACCAGCTAAACATGCTTAATTAACAACCACCCAAAAAGCATTCAACAATTCCACAAGCCACAAGCAGGACACTACTTTATATGACCAATTCACCCAGTATTTTATACAGAAGTTGTTCAGTATGCTTGCAGCTAATAGTGGACAGATGTACTAGTTGTATATGTAGTTGGGGGCAGTTAGCCATTGTTTTCCTGGTAGTACCAGGAAAAGAATATTGCTTACCTTGGAAGAGAATTAGTGTTTAAAGAAAATAGGTGGAAAAAGTAATGATGTACTATTTCTTGGAGCATGCTCTTGCAATAAACAATATCATGCCTCAGTCCTGTGAACTGTACAGTAATACACACAGTAATTTAAACTTAGTTCCAATGCGATTGCTCCACCCAGCTCTGGTGACAAAGGGTATTTTCTCAAAAGCAGCTTTGTGCGAGACTCTAATCTGAATCTTTCTCTAATCGTGCCAGCTATATTAGATAGGGATGCTGGTGATTCAGTATTAGAAACCCTATGTTTGGAATCTGATTTACACGAAAGTTCTTGGACTCGACTAAATCTACACTTACAAACCTTACCTTGTTTACTAGCCCCGTCACCTCCATAATGTTTATCCCTCCAAATTTTAACCCCCTCTCCCAATTTTTAACACTCATCTTCCCCCTACCCCACTTCCCCCACCTAAGGTTTCCTTCCCTTTGTCTCACAATATCATAGAATGAAATAATGAGCCAAGCAATAGGATGATAGGGTACAATATGCCCAATGCTTATGTAAATGACCTTCTCAATAGTTAACTTAAATATAATTTGGCAAGATGCTTGCTCTAGTCCTTTTATTCCTTATGCCAAAACATTGATTATTCCTGATGAAGACTGGATCAAACCCAAACACTGAGAAGAAAACTTAGGTTGATTGCTGAGGAAGTTGTGGTCATCATCTACTGCCACATGTGAATTTGTTGAAAATGTTTTATAAAACAATATATATTGTCTAAAAGAACATAAACAAGACTATGCCCATCTGTACTTGAACCATTCTTTACTGGCTAAATAATTAAAAGCAGTATATAAATACATATAACAGCCAATAGATTGTTGTTTTGTTGATATATTTTGTTTTGTGTGGTGGATGACAACAGTAAATATGCTAAGTATGAGCTTTGTACACTACACATAAATACATGCCATGTCTTGTTGCTATGTTGACTGGACCAATGTAGGGTTAGCTATAGCCTCCTGGATAAGGACTTGGTAACAGTAGGAGAATTCTACCAGATTTTTTTGTAGGACTTCACTCTCCTTTGAACTTGCTACAGTTTCCAGGAGTGAGGAAAAAAACCAAACAGCAGAATTGAGCACTAGTCATTCATTTTTCTTATAATAGAGCATGTGCATCCTTCATTATAAAAGAACATGTGAACAAGCTTCATTCCATCATTGACATTACTAATACCCATGCCTTTTTCTCCATTGAGAAGCAGAGTAGTCTTGGATGTACACTGCAACATCTCGAGTCTTCTTGTACTCAAGTTGTTATGAATGTACCAGTTGTATGCAACATGTGAAATTGGAAAAACACAGAAATAAACGAGATCTTTGAAGATGAATTTCTCAAATTTTCTATGTATTTTAATACTGCTAATCTACTACCTTAGCAAAAGATTCACTTTTTTCTAGCTGAACCAACAATTTTAGGCAGCTTATAAGCAACCGGTGTGTGTTTTAGCCGAGATATAAGCTTTACTTTTTGGTGGGGTTGCTGTCAGTCATTTAAACCAATATATAGAGTGGTAATCACTGGCCTATTATGTTTGTTTATGTACAAGCTATTTTGTTACATATAAAGTTGGTGAAATACAGTGAATATTAAAATTGTGTTATCTCATTGCTTGCAGTTTCTGTCAAAAACACAAAGTCTGAAGGCCACGTCTTGACCACCATTTTTTATCACTATAGCATATAAGATGCTAGGCCTTATCAGCATTCTGGTGGTGACCATGGTTACAGGAGAGTTTGCAGCACCTAAGCCTCACCTCATGTTCATACTGGTGGATGACTGGGGTTGGGCTAATGTTGGCTATCACAACACCTCCAACAAGGAAGTTGTCACTCCTAATATCGATGCCCTAGTAAAAGATGGACTGGAACTAAATCACCACTATGTCTATAAATTCTGCTCCCCATCTCGTTCCTGCTTGATGAGTGGACGACTTCCCATTCACGTGAATGACCAAAATAAAAAGCCTAATATTTACAATCCCAATGATAAAGTATCGGGATTTGCTGGCATACCTCAAAACATGACTGGACTAGCTGAAAAGTTGAGAGGTGCTGGCTATGCCACTCACCAGGTGGGAAAGTGGGATGCTGGCATGGCCACTCCAGATCACACACCACAGGGAAGAGGATTCCAGAGCTCCTTTGGTTACTTCCACCATGCCAACGATTACTACACCGAAAAAATTGGATTCTGTGCATCAGTTGGTATTGTTGACTTGTGGGATACAGATATGCCAGCACATGGTGTGAATGGCACTGGACCAGACAAATATGAAGAAGGACTTTTCAGAGAGAGAGCCCTTAAAGTCATTAACAATCATGACCCATCTGTTCCACTCTTCCTCTACTATGCTCCTCATATTGTGCACGGTCCTTTGCAAGTTCCAGATAGCTACATCACCAAGTTTAGCTTCATCCCAAATCATGATAGACAGTATTACCATGCAATGGTTAACTATTTGGATGATGTAGTTGGAGACTTGGTCACTGCTTTAAAGAGTCGTGGATTATGGGACAACCTCTTGCTTGTGACTGCCAGTGATAATGGAGGACCTGTGTATCCTGGAGGTGGTGCCAACAACTACCCACTCAAGGGTGGGAAGTCGTCGGATTGGCAAGGAGTGGAGAGGTTGAGTTTTTTCCAGAAATGAGTGGCCACATATCCATGCTGTCAACAGGAGGTAGCTCGGCTGCTGCTGCTTTTTGGTCAGTAGGATCCACACCTGCTAGGCCACAGAAAGTGCCATACCAGTCAGCCAGATGGACGTAACCATCTGTCTTAACCCCACGCATAGTCTGTGGCAAATAACCACCAGAAACAAATGCATTTCCCCGAATACCGTTCAGATATTCCAGTTAGCTATTTGACATTAATCAGTGGTGACTACAAGATTTTGCTTGGAACTGTGAAGCAAGCTGGATGGACTGGCCCTCACTATCCCAACAATGCCAACCCTCATGGTGGCATTTTCAATTTTCAGTTCTGTGGAGACAGTGGTTGTCTATACAATATAAAAGACGATCCTGAGGAGCGCAATAATCTCGCCAGCGATATGCCAGAGATGCTGAAGGAAATGAACATGAAGCTCGCCATGTATCAAAAGACACATTTCAATCTGCATCGAGGAGAAAAATGGCCAGGTGCTTGTGACAGCGCTATGAACAAATATGGAGGGTTCTGGAGGCCATTTCTGCCCTAAACCTGCTTCGACAACACTTTTTAGACTTATGAATTTATTAAATATTAACTTAGAGAATATGTCATTATATTATAGCTGAATGACGTGGAGCTTATCTTTATGTGATGATTCTCACATGACCTGGTAGAATGACTTGTTACTTATTTCTGACATTAATTATCTTTGCAATCAGTGTGGCATCTGTATGTGATAATATAGATTACAACAATATTACTCATTATCATATTGGTAATTAGGTGTGGGGGGGGGGATTCCCTGTGAAATAAATATGTATCTTTCAGATAACAATTTTAAGATTTCAGTACAAAGCATATTCATGCCTATGGCTTCCACAGTAAACCTATTAGCTTCTTTATAAGCATACTCTGTTTTCTGCATAAGCAGCACAATTCTCACTTGCAGTGCAGCCATTCTTCCAGCTAAGTGTTTTCTCATACCATTGCTAAGCCCGCATTATTTAAGACGGGTGTCCCGTTGATATTTTTTTACGGGTGAACTGAGCTAAATATGTGCCATCAGCGGCAACATCAAGTTTTCCATAACTCCCCTGTGAGGGCTTTCGCTTGCCAATAAGCCTGCTGCAGGCATTAACCCTATCTCTCCTATTCCAACCGTTCCTGGGTATTGAGGACAAAGAAATATAAACACAGAAAAGGCAAGTCCAGTTGAATTAGCCTGATCCCACCCTCCCTGGATCCTATGTGTGAACATCCATGAGGACAAACAAACAGACAGACAGAGAGATAGACAGATAGATAGACACAGAGAGAGAAAGGAGAAATATTATAAACAAATTGCAACGGATAAAATTGTGAGCCAGTAGATTTGACTGCCTACATTAGCATAATGTTGAAGAGTCACAGCTAGAGATGTTGAATAAAATGTCCATTACTCTGTTGTAGTCAACGACAAGTATTTTCACCTTTGATTTTCAAGCCCCCCTAATTAGCTCTGATAGTACTGCTATGGGAAATCTTGGTTTAGGGATGATATCTCTTTAACCAGGGCCAGAAATAGAGTTGCTATAGAGAAATGTTATCTCTAGAGAATGACAAACTATAAAATAATGTGAAGAAAACTATTATGAGGTATTCTAATTGTGTGTATATATATATCTGTATTTTGATAATGATGCAGGACAAAAGTAAGTCATTAAATTTGGGAAAAGGGGGTCATTATCAAATTTGAGTTATTAGCATGGGCCTATGAAGCATCTCTTAAATCTTTCCCAAACAGAAGCTATGAAAACCTGAAGGCAAAGGCTGAGCATTATCAGACACTAACAAGTATGAAGAGAACTCTATCATAAATACACTTTCTCTACAATTTTCTATATATCACATACTCAATCATTATAGAGCAATTACAAAACAGATCATGTTGACAAAACATTGTCATTGGAGTGCAGCAGTTAGTTTGCAAGTTAACCTCACAAAGAATATTGTTTGCAAAATTAATTGAAGAATAAAACACAAAGTGAAAAAAACGTCGACTAAAAGGCAGAGATATATATCGTAGAGTGAAACAATCTATGGACTGCATTGAGAGGGATGAATGTATTGTGACGGCAGCTAAATGCCATTAAGATTTCCCCAGAATTTGTTTATAGTCATAAGAGAGGTAAATATCGCGATCATTCAAAATTTATGTATTAAAGATACCAATGGACAACGCAGTCAATTAACCCACTTCATATCTGGCAACACCACTTAATAATCAACAACAGTATAACACTCGACAAACATGTTAACATTGTATAGAGAAGCCGTTGCTGGTATATAAATATCCTTGGCCTTCGGTTCCTCCATGCATGCACCTCTCATCTCATGTGCTCTCACTCCTGCACAATTAATAAATGTCTATATAAATTAGTGAAGTTCGGGAAAAGGATTGGCTCTAAGGGCTGGGTCTGTCGGGCTGTGGTCGGAAGCGGGAGGACGCGAAGCGGGCTGGTGGAGGCTCGGCGCTTCCGCATCGGTCGAAGCCGGACTGTGGAGCGTCCGCCCGTGGAAGTACAAATAAGGAAAAAAAGCAAACTGGAAAGAAACAGACAACAGAATGGCGACAATGAGAAGAAATGATGCTCTGGAAGGTAACAATGTCGATATTGGCTTTACCGAATTCAGTGAAACTTCAGAACCATAGCACCAGATACTCTAAGCAATAGCTGTTGTCATGACATACAAATACTAAATGGCACATTATGCAAACATGTGATGTACAACAGGCATGTACCATAAAATATGCATTAATTGGAATTCTAACTCATTTATAACTTGCCAAGCCTTCACTCATGATTCAAGTAACACTGCACCATTTTCAGCATGTGTGCTTATTATAGCACATGGTCCATAGTAATACGGTATATTGCACAAAAAATGCAGCCTGCATGCGAGCATTCACAAGTGGCTTGTCTGGCCCTTTGATGTGAACCAAACACTGGAGAACAAAAATCTGAAGGGAGTATTATTGTCAATGTTCCTCAAGGTAGATTCGCATGGTTCTCTCAATCAAGCTTTCTGCGAACCACTCATGACTGGTTCACAAAGTCTTTTTTCATACCCAAATGATAAACTGAGTACATAATTATACTTCTAACCAGCATTGAAAAAAACTATTGGAACAGACGGAAGGAATGCACAACACACACTAACAGCATGCGAATGTTGACCAACTGTTTAAGTATAGTGGCTTATCCGAGTGTAGAAAAGGAACACGTCACTCATTACCTGAGACACACACAATAAGACTTCCTGCATACCAAACTTCTGGTCATAAATATAACTTCAATAGGTATGCGTAATTCAACACTGGTTCTCATGAATCTGTGCCTAGGCAATCACCACACTAACTTGACTACAGTGTGGAGAAAATTTTTCGGACACATTAAAAAAAGAATGAGATTTTAAGACATTCTGCATGATGCAGAAGAGAACAAACTTTATTATAGCTAGACATTCACCAGAATGTTGTTTTAAAGTTTTTCTCTCATCTAAAACAATCACCTGCTATTATAATGGTATGGCTAAAAAAAAATGTCCCTTACATTTTTCTTCTTCAGCACATGTGCCTGTCACAAATACTCATGGCTACACTCCTATGTTGTCCCCTCGAGGTCAAAGTCAACAGCTGCATATGGCAAGCAAATGTATATTGTTAGCCCTCAATTTGTCAGTTGAGCATAACTGCCATTGAACCCATTTAGTCTTTGATAACCTCACCCCTCTGGATAAAATATCTCAGACACCTAATACACATGACTGCTGAGCCAGGTTGGGAGGAGTGCCTGCACTATGTAAGCCCTTTGTTGTGATGTGGACAACACAGAGATATCTGTCATTTGAGCTATATATCAAGTTCATACGGTGAAGTGTGCAGAATGCATGGAGCTCCAAAATCTTAACCACAATCACTTTTTGCAGACATGTTCAGACATGTTCAGACTGCTTCCCCCCCTGATATGTGGTAGCTGGTTAAGTCCCTAACTCATGGTGCATGAACAGGTAGCCACCTTTTGGGAAGGACAGAGTGCTCAACTTGTGAAGTTGGTCTCCCCCAAACATGTACATAGAATGTTGTTCTTTTGTTTCCAGCCGCAACTCAAGGCTAAGGCTTCCCTGCGGGGAGGATCAGTAATGCCATAATATCTTGTGGCAGGCAAACCTGGGGACTCTACCGGAGGGTGTTTATAAAACACAGACCAAACACCTCATCAGCATATAAAACACAGAACAGACCAGCAAATCAGTTAGCCTGAATAAGGAATACATAGCTAAGCACAAGACCACCTCACTGACACTAGACTGCTCTGCCTGTAAGGCTAGCTTAGATAATGCTTCACCATCACTGCATTTGCAGGACAGAGGAACTTGGGGAATGAATTGCTCTATAGAGCTTTTTCATCACATGACATTTGATGACATCAAGCGCTCTGCGCAGAGTCCCTGGTGTACAGCAGTGTTCAGTTTGTATTGGAAAGCATGCAGAAGTTGTCTTCCTATGCTGAATAGCTCACCGGGGATGCGAAGGCAAGGTTCCAAGAGAAGATATCCCTCATACAAGGCTTGGATCCTTCTACTGGAGAGTGTACAGATGAGACCCCACCCATTGATGCTAGTTATTTAGTTTAACTACAAACCAGTTTCTTACAATTTAAAGCTCACAGGTCATTAGAATCCTACAATCAATTTGTGTGTGGATGGATTAAGGAAGTTCACACATGGAAAACGTCTGGAAAATTTGTAACAACTGGACGTGTAAGCTAGGCTCTAAAGCTAACTGTGTTTGCACCATTGACTTAGCTTCATGGCATGCAGGTTCGTCACTCGCAGAGATTCAATGAAACACCATTAAGTTGTTGGATAATATGGAAGAAACTGGAGAAGTGTGTTGTGCATGCTGCAACTGTATGGCAGGCCTGGCTAAGACGTGCACTCATGTTGCTCTGCGTTCTTCTATTTAGAGGCTCAAGCAAGGCTGCAAGGGAATGCAACATGCACCCAGCATAAATGTGAATGGATATTGTCACTTTTCAAAAATATTTGGACTATCTGCCTATGACATGCATCGATTTTACTTCTGCAGAGGGTAAGAAGAGACAATTTGATGAAATGATACAATGTAGTCCATATTCACAGAGTGTTGGGATTAGTGAGGTTAACGATACCTGCAAAGTACGAAAGGGTTCAAGTGACGAGGAAAATAATTTATTTTTCAACAATTTAAGCCAAAGCATTACGAAACCTACAATATTATCAGCAGTTTCATAATACTCCAGCCATTATATACCCAAAATTTTACTTCCTGAATTCCCCCAGCCACTGTCGTTGCTTTATAATCTGAATTATTTGAAGTTACGCTACCATGAACTATTGGAGAAGTGTGAGTTAGTAAACATTGATCTAACACAGAACATGGCCTTAACAGTTGAGAAGGAGCCAAGAAAACAATAAAAAAAAAAAATGTGGTTTAAGTATCGTTCTAAGAATAACTGCTAATATGAAATCAGTTTCCCATACTGATGCAGCAAATCCTTCTCAGAGTTTGTTGAAGTCTCTCTGTTATCCTCAATCCTTCATTTTTAATAGCAAACAAACAAATTGGTATTCCTCACATGAAAAGTCAGCAAAGGATCGGTACCAGAAGATGTTGAAAGAAACACATGCTGATTTTAGATTGCAAGACAAGTTCGAAATACTTCAAATTAGCTAATTAGAGGCTGCTACTCAATTATCAGTGGGGCCTGAGGGTAGTCTGGCTTAACCACACACCAACACACTAAGAGCTGAGCGATGGTCTGTTGTCACCACACAAAAATATTGCAGATCAATTGGCCAGTCTTGTGGCTATTGCTTAGGAATAAGTTAAACTGATGGCTATAGATAATGACCAGTTGCAGCCATAGCAAGCCTAAATTCTGGAGGTTTTGTTTCTGGAAGGGATATCTTTGGCATTCCCCATACCAGGATTTGGGAAGAGCTTGTGGCCTTTGATGAGCTACTCTCAACTGACAAGACATTCATCGCAGTAGTAATTGTTCCATTGAAAACTATGACGACCAGGATAGACACCAATAAAATCAGTGCAATATGTGTGCTATTAACCTTTATGCAGTATTCTACATTTACAGGTTCAAAACTGGCCTATAGATGTTACTATTTACCATGTATATAAGCATGTATACACTCATGTCTATGGATTCAAATGTACATTCCCATAGCTCTCGTCCGGTTTTGTTGAAGTTTGTGCTGTAAATGTTGTCACAAGAGTAAACTTCTGAGGAAACAACTAATCACATTTTAGTAGCGAAAAGGTGCAGCTGCTTGGTAATTCAGCTCAGGTTTTTAATTTTAATATTGTCACAAAATAACAAAATAATCTTCTAGGAAACCAACTAGGTAGCAAAATTGTTCAACTGCTTGCTGACAGTTTAGCTGGACTCGATAGTGATTTACCAATGTCAATGTTTTTGAGGATAATGCTTTGTACAGTTTCGAGTGTTGGTCTTAAAGAACAGATCCTTTTAGTGCAAATTTATGTGTGGGAAAAGTCAATAGATAGACAAACATAAGATATAAAATCCTTGAAGAGCTTTTAGGGGCTGCAGGTTTACTACCTTGCAAAGAATCAAGGCACTTGTTTGATGGTAGTTGAAACTACCAAATTATACAAGAAGCTGCCAAGTGATTTTTAGCTGATATACATTAAAATTTTTTTGACAGTATTTAAAAATAGGGGAACTATAAAATCACATTATTCTTAAAATAATCTTAAAAAATCTCAAACTGTCCAAAAAATATATACCATCATAGCAGTTCATATGTCGAAGTTTTAAGGCAGAAATGGTCCCCAGAATCCTCCATAGGTTTTCAAAGCAGTGTCACAAGCTCCTGGCCAAGTGAATCCTCGATCCGGGTTGAAATATGTCTTTTGATACGTGGCGAGCTTCATATTCATTTCCTTCATCATCTCCGGCATATCGCTGGCGAGATTATTGCGTTCCTCAGGATCATCTTTTATGTTGTATAGACATCCACTGTCTCCACAGAATTCAAAATTGAAAATGCCACCATGAGGGTTGGTATTGTTGGGATAGTGTGGGCCAGTCCATCCAGCTTGGTTCACAGTTCCAAGCAAAATCTTGTAGTCACCACTGATTAATGTCAAATAGCTAGCTGGAATATCTGAACGTGGAGAGGTCGAGTTTTTCCCAGAAATGAGTGGCCACATATCCATGCTGTCAACAGGAGGTAGCTCGGCTGCTGCTGCTTTTTGGTCAGTAGGATCCACACCTGCTAGGCCACAGAAAGTGCCATACCAGTCAGCCAGATGGACGTAACCATCTGTCTTAACCCCATGCATAGTCTGTGGCAAATAACCACCAGAAACAAATGCATTTACTCGAATCCCCCCTTGCCAATCCGACATCTTCCCACCCTTGAGTGGGTAGTTGTTGGCACCTCCCGTAGGATATACAGGTCCTCCATTATCACTGGCAGTAACAAGCAATAGGTTGTCCCATAATCCACGATTCTTTAAAGCAGCGACCAAGTCACCCACTACATCATCCAAATAGTTAACCATTGCATGGTAATATTGTCTATCATGATTTGGGATGAAGCTAAACTTGGTGACGTAGCTTTCTGGAACTTGCAAAGGACCGTGCACAATATGAGGAGCATAGTAGAGGAAGAGTGGAACGGATGGGTCATGATTGTTAATGACTTTAAGGGCTCTCTCTCTGAAAAGCCCCTCTTCATATTTGTCTGGTCCAGTGCCATTCACACCATGTGCTGGCCTATCTGTATCCCACAAGTCCACAATACCAACTAAATCACAGAATCTGGTTTTTTCAGTGTAATAGTCATTTTGATGGTGGAAGTAACCAAAGGAGCTCTGAAAGCCTCTTCCCTGTGGTGTGTGATCTGGAGTGGCCATGCCAGCATCCCACTTGCCCACCTGGTGAGTGGCATAGCCAGCACCTCTCAACTTTTCAGCTAGTCCAGTCATATTTCGAGGTATGCCAGCAAATCCCGACATTTTATCATTGGGATTGTAAATATTAGGCTTTTTATTTTTGTCATTCACGTGAATGGGAAGTCGTCCACTCATCAAGCACGAACGAGATGGGGAGCAGAATTTGTAGGCATAGTGTTGATTTAGTTCCAATCCATCTTTAACTAGGGCATCGATGTTAGGAGTGACGACTTCCTTGTTGGAGGTGTTGTGATAGCCAACATTAGCCCAACCCCAGTCATCCACCAGTATGAACATGAGGTGAGGCTTAGATGCCGCAAACCCTCCTGTAGCCATGGTCATGGCCAGAATGCTGATAATACCTAACACCATAGTGACTGTCAAGATGTAGCCCGAGTAGAAATTTCGTATTGTTGAAAGCAACTGCAAGAAATCATATAAAATGTTTAATATTTACTGCATTTTACCAACCCAACTATAATGAATTTATGATTATATTGTTACACATGTCTTGAATCCTTCACTACGGCAGTAAATCACAGCGTAAAATACATTGAAAGAGTGAAAACCCCCATTGAAATTAATCTTCAAAAATCTTTATTTTTTGTTTGTCTCTGTCTCTGTTTTTCCACTTGCATAGAACTGGACCATGTATAACAACTCGAGTACAAGAAGACTCGAAATGTTCCAATCTACATCCATAACTACTCTGCTTCTCAATTGAAAAAATGCATGAGTATTAGTAGTGTCAATGATGCAATCAAGCTTGTTCACAGGCTGTTATGTAATTAGAGATGCACGTGCTGTATTATGAGAAGAAGAACGAATGACTTGTGCTCAGTTTTTCCGTTTGGTATTTTGCTCGCTCCTGGGAAACTGTAGCAAGTCCCAAGGAGACTGGCACATGCTGATATATGTGTGGTGGATAATGTGGTGACATGGGTAAGTCAATAATAGCAACACTACATGGCATATATTTATGTGCAATATACACTCATACTTAGTATCACACTGAAATGGTTCTATTACAGAAAAATATCTATTTAGAGAAGTATTATATGCAGTTCAATTAATGATATCTCTCTTCCTCCACCCCCCCCCCCACCCCCCTCCCTCCTACCTGTAAATGTGGGGCACTGTGAAGTCACCTTTTTAGTAGAAACTCCAATGAATTAGAGGAATTATTCTTAGCTCACTGCTAACTATCCTGAAAGTCTCCAACAATAATGGTTGCTATGGCTCAACCATATCAAGGACTGTTTATAAGGGAGATGAGGGAAAATTTGTTCCAGTGCTACTGCAACGTGTCAAGAACTATGAACAGTTACAATTGTTCGCTCGTGCAGTGTCTAGTTGCCTCCCACGGACCTGACCTTTCAACCAACACCTTAAATAAGGTAAAAGACTTACAAATTTACACGCCAACAATTTACAACCCACAATCTAAAACCAAGTCATGTGTAGCTACTCTATAAATCACACCATGATAAGTCACACCACCAATCTTGCCATCTTTACAAACAAATGGCTTATAGGGAAGCAGACTGTAAACTTAGAATAAAGGTCACCATGGAGGTCAAAATCTTGACTTTTCTGATTTTGAGCATAGATCCTCGAAGTAGATAAGGACACATATTTAAATTAATTCTGGGAGAAATTCGGATACTGCTTGGCTCTATCGCTTGATAGTGGCAAGCTAGCTTGGAAATTATATAGCCTTGGTACTGAACTGTAACATACCAAGCTTCTAAAGTGGCTCCAACATTCATGGCAATTTGGCAAACCCTGTAAGTAGCAGTATAGCGGACTAGCCCAGAACATTAAACACTTACAAAAATGTGTCTTCATTCATCCTTACAGCTTATCACCACCACCTTATAATCTCTCCCATTCCAATACTTTTTATGTCCTTGGCAGTATGTCCCAGTTCTAATTTTAATAGTACATAATTTATACTTGGGTCTCATTTTTTAATGTAATTTAGCTAGCAAAGCAAGTTGGCTCTCTAATCATGTCAATTGAGATTTTTTTGGGTGATATAAAATGAAGGATAGAGCTATATATGAATGGATGAATACCAAAAAAGTGATGCTGAACATGCGAGCGCTCCCTTGCTGTAGCAGAGGAAACAACCACCTGCAATATTGTTCCTCTGGCTGATGCAAGAATTACTTCTTTTTCACTCCATCTCCCAAACTACTAGTAGTATAGCTATACACATTAATTTTAGTTCAAATCTTATTAAGAAATCCCCAAACGCCTAATAGCTCTACTCACCAGAAGTAGCTGAACTAGCTACTACCTGAACTATATATCAGCTAAGAACTTTTCAAGTCCAACTTTTTAAGTTGGTTGAGTGGGTGCCAGTTAGCTATATACCTAGCTAGCACATGGTTTTATGTAAGCTAAAAGAACTCGCCTTGAGTGTCACTGTCTTTACACCGAACACGAAGCAGAGAGCCTAGGTGGAGAGTAGCTGCATCCTCCGTCTATATAGCCAAACACCCAACACGCGAGCAGCGGAGTTAGCTGGTCAGGTGAATGATTTTAAGGGCTGTATATTTCGTCGCCCCCCACGCATTTAACGTTTCTGCACTGCGCACATGTCCAGATCACTTGTATGGCTGCATTAACCTACCTTAAGCTCTCCATCGATGTCTAGATTCTAGCTGAACTCTCTGGTTAAAAGGGGGGATTGTATATATATACCACAGAAACTAGATTTTTCTGATTTTTTATTTTTTTCCCCTTTTTTTTCTGTCAAGCTATTCTTGTATCTATACTCTAGCCATTTGCAAAGTTTTAGAGGTATTGGATGCTCCATTCCGAAGTTATGTTGGTTTTTGTCCATGCAATTTCACTTCATCTTGATTCAAGAATCGAAGAAAAGGCCAACCAAAGGGGAGACAGTTGCATTTTTAATTTTTTTAAAACTTGTGGTTACAACTTTAGAGCTCCATAGATTCTGCAAACTTTATGGTATGGACTTGATATATAGCTGAAAAGATAGGTCTCTCTGTATGCTTTCTTTGATACTAAAATATGTTTCATAGGAATAACTATAGGCAAGTTACTAACCTAATATATATACAGGTGTATTAATTTTGATAGTCATGAGAGATGTAATAATCTTGGTTGTAGCACAATGTCTTGTCTGTGGATCTGATTTGACCAAAAAAACAGGCAGAGTCGTGGAAAGTGATTGTCAAGGATACCATTAGAATGAGTGATTATGTCTGGACAACTTGCATGAGGAGCACCAGTGTATGCAGCTGAACTCATATATACATTACCTTACGAAAGACATTTTATGGGGAAGCAGGGTTAAAAACATATTTTTTTTGCATTAGGGTGTTGAATCCACATGCCAGCCATCCTCTCAGCAGGCCTGCCACCAAAGCCACAAAATTACTAAACGAATATCTCATGGCCAAAGAAAGAGCATGAGACCTTCTGAATCTCCCTTCTATTTTTCTTTCATGGGACATGCTGCAATGACAACCTTCAAAAACTGAATGCAAAACAAAGATATAAGTTCTAATCGATTTTTATGCCAAAGTTTCAATAGAAATGCTTCAGGGCATCAGGGGTGGTTAAAATGTTGGCATAAAACAGTTGAAGGTGATTAAAAAGTTAATGTACCATTTGAAAAAGACTTGTAGTAATTATGCAGTGATGAAGGATGAGCCTTACAGCACAGCAAAGGGCTTGACACCATGCATACTCTCCTCCCAACTTGGCTCAGCAGTCATGTGTATTAGGCATGAAGATCTTTGACCCCTGGATTCCATTAACCTGGATGGGTGAGGTTATCGCAGACTGAATCGTTTCAACCATGGCAGTTATGTTCATTTGACAAGTTGAGGTACCTAGCAATATATGTTTGCTTGCTGTATGGAGCTGTTGAATTTGACCTCAATGGGTGAACATAGAGTGTAGCCATGAGTATTTGTGACAGGTACAGGTGCTGGAGAAGAAAAATGTATGTGGTATTTTTATTTAGCCATTCCATTATAATAGCAGGTGATTGTTTTAGATGAGATAAGAAAAACTTCGAAACAGCATACACTGGTGAATGAGTAGTTATAATAAAGTTTATGTTCTTCAGCATCATGTAGAACGTCTTAAAATTATAGATGTGCCCAGAAAATTTGCTCCACAATATTGTCAAGGTTAATAATTATTGACGATTGTGCATGTATATATGCTCAACAAGTTGTGGCTGCTATGAGATCTGTATTGCTCATCTCACTGTAGTATAATTAATTCTGGTGAGGCTTTCAAGTGTGTGCTTTGTATCGAATACTAAGTTTGACAGTGTGATCACACCAGCACCCCAGCATGACTGAAACCTGAGCAAGTCAAAGCTGACTATGGTAGCCAGATATTGATGTGCTTATAATATAGCAAGTTAGCAGACTAATGTGCCCAGAGTTCCCTATTGCTTCCCATGAGCCACCTTACACATTGAGTGGCTGCTGATATTAAAAAAAGTTGCAATATTGTGCCACCTTGCTAATCAGAAATAGGCTGGTACTTAGTAGTGTTCAGTTAGTGAATTAGTTCAGATTACTCAAACTGTTTAATTTGCACTGTAGTTGTAATAATTTATACAGCACTGCATGTGTACATGTAACTACAGAGTATTTTTGATAAAGCTTTTTCTGAGTAATGGTCCTGAGTTGGTTCTTTGTGTGCTTGCAATGCAGTATACTACACATTATAGTACATTTAAGTCCATATATTTACTTGTACACATCACAAAACTTGTATACACACACAGACAGCTGTTTGGGTTGGTACTTTGTAGCTACAAACCTATTTGGTATATAGAACCACTTAGAACTGGTAGGCCCATGTACATTAATCAGCTAATTGCCAATCCCCCTTGGGTTAGTGGGGGATTAGCCCTGCACGGTACTTTGACATAACTTTATCAGTATGCAAGCATTTATCACATCAAATATTAAAGTTAACACACTCCTGTCCACTGATTATTTTTCTTCTCTTCTAAAATCTGAGTTGCACTAGAACCTGAGCATCCTGAACTACCTTGGTCTTCACCTGAATCATGTTCTGCATGACCATGTTGCTAAGTGCTCTCCTCGGAAACTGCTAAATTCATTGAGAATGCCGCTCTATTGGTGTTTCCTATAGGTAATAGCTCTTGCACCTCCCTTCTGTTTGGAGACTGTGGCTAATAAACTCTCATAGCTGTTTCCTCATGTTCATATCTTTCAACACCACCACTCTTTTGCTGTCCCTAAATTGTTTTACACCTGTGGTTGCTATTAAAAGATATTATTATTATTATTATTATTATTATTATTATTATTATTATTATTATTATTATTATTATTTTACATTTTTTTAATTTTTTTAAATTTTTTTATTTTTTAAAATTTTTTAATTTAATTTTTTTTAATTTTTATTATTATAAAATTATATCAAACAACAACAAAACAATAACAACAACACTAATAATTACACAAGACTGTCCATGCCCGAGCCTCCCATTGCCCCCATGACTGTATTATTATTATTATTATTATTATTATTATTATTATTATTATTATTATTATTATTATTATTATTATTATTATTTTTAATTTATTTTTAATTTTTTTTAATTTTTTTTTTTAAATTTTTTTAATTTTTTTTTTTTTTAATTTTTATTATTATAAAATTATATCAAACAACAACAACAAAACAATAACAACAACAACACTAATAATTACACAAGACTGTCCATGCCCGAGCCTCCCATTGCCCCCATGACTGTATTATTATTATTATTATTATTATTATTATTATTATTATTATTATTATTATTATTATTATTATTATTATTATTATTATTATTATTATTATTATTATTATTATTATTATTATTATTATTATTATTATTATTATTATTATTATTATTATTATTATTATTATTATTATTATTATTATTATTATTATTATTATTATTATTATTATTATTATTATTATTATTATTATTATTATTATTATTATTATTATTATTATTATTATTATTATTATTATTATTATTTTTTTTATTTTATTATTTTTATTATTTTTATTATTATTATTATTATTATTTATTATTATATAGGTATATACATGTATAGGTACAATCTAAATGATGTCCATCAATCCCATCTGCTGTCCCATTGTCCCCAAAACAGAACTTGCATTTCCCCTCTGAATTGCGACTGAGATCCTCTGTAGCAGGTGCTGAAATGAGTCTCTATCTTCAGTGGCTGTCTTGAGGCGACGTCCAAGTTCTCGTAAAAAGACCTTTGTTTTGGGGCCAAAAACACCACAGGTCTCCACTGCCACTGGCATGAACAGGTAGGATGAGTCTAAGTTGCAGTACTTTGACATCTTCATATCCTCTGCTTTTGCTGCTACTGCACCGAGTTTGTTTACCGCCAGCCTGATATTTGAAGCCGCAAAAGTGTCTGCACATGTAGCATCCCAGACCAGGAGCTTCCCTCTTGACCATGGAACAATGGACATGCCATCAGGTCTCTTCCCGTCTGATCTCATTAGGCCCGAGGGTTCAAGGCGGGAAGGGATCTTAGCAGACACCAGTGATCTATGTATTACATCATTGATGGCAGCATGTCGAGAGTGCCTGCCCTGACTCATTTTGCAACTAAGCCCATGGGTAGCCAGATGGTCCACGGCATCTCCACAATGTTCACATTGATGGGGTTGACAGTGTGAGGCTCCAAGTCTGAGGCCTATGGCAATGCGGATGGAGTCATCAGACATTCTCAAACCCAGAGAGGAGACAGGCAAGGCATTTAACTATGCACCAGACTCTGTAGCAGAGGTGGCAATGAGGTCTGTAGCAGAGGTGGCAATGAGGCGAGCTCTGGACTGAGCATCAGGAGCTTCAGCAAGTAGGAAATCTGCTCTGGCTTGTACTCTTGGATGGTCCCACACTTTCTGATGATGTGAGGCAGGAGGGAGAGGAGGGGATTGCTCATGACCCTCCTGCCACACTGACAGAGCTGATGTTACTAGAGGAGTAGAGCAACCTTGAAGTGGTTCTGGAAGCAAGTGCTGGACTAGGTCAGTTGATCCTTGAACAGAAGCTAGATAAGATGATGGTGCAATATGAACTGCACTCCTAATTCCAAGGCCACCCTTTTTCACTGGTAAGGTTGCTTGCAGCCATGACTTATCACTCAGGTTTGTGTTGGAGATGTTGCTGAGGATTGAACGAAGAAGAGCATCATACTCCTCCAGACATGAAGATGCAAAGCAAGGAGCGGTCCTGAGGATGTGCATCATCTTGGGAATAGCAAATGAGTGGCGCAATAATACCAGTGCATCATGAGAGTGTAGGTGTTTAATTCTATCTCCCATCAACTTCAAAACATTCACTTTCTCACCAATATACTTGTTCACACACCTGGGATCCCCGAGCGGAGACCCTAAAAGGGTGGCATCGTCCGTGTTCACCACTTGTAGACCTGGGAAGGCGGATAGAACAATTCCTCTGGTTGTTGGATCGGGGCAAATAAGCTCTGTCTTATTACGGTTGAGTTCAAGGCCAAGGGTGCCTGCTTCCTCCTCTATCATTAACAGGTCCTTCATTACATCCTCACGACTTCCTCCAACTGTGCCATCATCCAAATAGAAGGTGACAAAATCAGAAGATAGCTTATTACATAGCTTATGGATCGTGAGGCAGAACAAAAGTGGACCAAGAGGGTCGCCCTGTTGTACACCCTCAGAGGATAACACCATCTCATCACCCCAGAGCAGGAAAGAATCACAACAATAAACAGAGTGGACAAAGGGGAGTAATTCTGGAATGAATTCTTCTACAGCAAGTAACATTTTGTCACGGCGAATGCTGTTGAATGCATTCTTGAAATCCACCTTGATGATGGCTTGGTTTGGTTGCAAATTGCTGAGGTAAGTACGGGTGGCATGTACAGCAGCTTCAACACCTCTGACTACACCATATCCAAGCTGACGAGGTGCCAACAACTCTGGTACTTGTTGCAAGGCAAAGAAACTAGCACACTTAGCAGTAAGTCTTCTCAAAACACATCCAACAGCAATCGGTCTAATCCCTCCATCCTTCTTTCTCAGGGCAATCAGAGAAGCACCAAAAAAGTGTGGGCAAATTTCAGGTGGAGTACTCCCCGCCAGGATGAGTGAGATGAGGGAACACAGGGCTTTGAGTAGGATCTGGCTGCCCTCCTTTGCAGAGGGTCCCGTCATGTCCTTTAAATGTTGTGGGCGGAGACCATCAGGGCCTCCTGCTGAGCCATTGGGGAAGGAGAAGATTGCTTTCTTTACTTCCCGTGCAGAGATGGTAAACGAATAAAGGTTGGGATCTGGGATGGGGCCAATGCAGGTGTCAGGATGTTTTTCAGGGTGTTTTAGCTTCAGAGCCTCTAGGGTAGCAGCAGAGTGGTCAGCTAGAGTATCATCACCGCAGGCAAGTCTAACAGCACCTTTGAAATTGCCTTCTTCAAGCTTGCTGGCTACTCTATTGGCTAAGTGCTCCAATGGATCGTCTGGCTTCCTTTTGTTAGCTCTCTGTCGAAAGTGGGAACCTGAATCAATGGTAGTATCATTGAGCTCATCTC
>JAQNBH010000012.1:12553452-12608452 GCA_028752905.1 Cladorhizidae sp. MBARI D1340-BT2 | reverse complement strand
ATTGTTCTTCTTCATTTAGAAGTTGCCGTAAAATAAGCTTCCTGTACCGCCTTTTTAATGATTCCAGTACTCCCTGATCCATGGGTTGGATGAGGGGAGTTGTATTTGGGGGAAGAAACATTGCTTAATACAACCATTAGTGAGAATGTCAATGTCTGGATGCGATGGAGCATTATCCAACAGTAGCAGAGCTTTTTTTCTTTGGATGCCTCTCCCATCTTGGTAGCTCTGGACAGCAGGTACAAATTCTTCGTGAAACCATGTCTTGAAGAGGGAGGAGCTCATCCATGCACTCTTCTGTGCATAGTATTTAACAGGTAAGTCCTTCATGTTCATATTCTTGAAGCATCTAGGTTTGGCAGATTTTCCTAATGTAAAAACACAGACACTAAATACAAGCACTACACAGACCACATTCACATTACAGTCTTGCACACACCTATGAGGAGTAAGGGAAGTTTATGTGTGCCTGTGGCATTGCTACAAGCCATCAAGGTCACTCTATCCTTGGCACTCTTCATTCCTGGAGCATACTTCTCCGCAGCTGATGCCAAAGTTTTCCTTGGAAGGAGGCGAAAATACAACCCTGTTTCGTCGCAATTGTAAACATCATTGAGGGTTAGCTCTTCCTTCTCCAAGTATTCCTGAAGAATGGCACGAAATGGATCGAGAGCACTGGGATTGGCTGATAGCTTTTCTCCCTGCATAGACAGCTGTCGTATGCCATGGCGATTACAAAAACGCCATAGCCATCCTGAGCTGGCCTTGAAACATGCATCGTGGGTGTCTGGGTGCAAGTTTCTATGAAACTGGTTTGCCTTCTCACTTAGCAGTGGGCCAGACACAGGCATCCCTTCAATTCTCTTCTGCGTAAACCATAGGAACACTACACAGAAACAGCCATTGTAGTAAGGTACAGTAGCTAGCTAAATGTTTCGTTTTTACTTACCAGCCTTGTCAAGTTGTTCATCATTAGCAGTCCTTACAACCTTCCTTTTCTTAGCAATGGTGCTGCTTTCCATTGATAAGTAAAAAGATCTAACTTTGTCCTCTCTCTTTCTTAGGTCACATATTGTTGAAACTCCAACCCCATATTCCCTGGCCAACTGTGAAGCACTGAAGTCCTTCTTGTCCAGAATCTCTATCTTTTTTTCAATAGACATGACAACTCGCTTCCGCTTGGCTTTTTGTTCAGCCATCAGTCTAGCTGTTGTGAAAATATTATCCGAAGAGTTCAACGTGTTCAATAGACCCCGCCCATCGAGGGGGGAGAATGAGAAGGGAAAGGAAGAAAAAAAAGAGAAAAAAAAAAAGAAGAAAAAAAAAGGAAAAAAAAGAAAAAAAGGGGGATTTTTTGGGTTTTTTTTTGGTTTTTTTTTTTGCCTTGCGGATAATCCGAGTTTGCGGATAACTGGGGTGCGGATAAACGAGGTCCACTGTAGTATTAACAATAATAACAACAACAACAACAATAATAATAATAATATTAATAATAAATCACAATTTTCATGTGATGTATTTGAGCTTGGTTTTGCATCTAAATGCATGAGAGTAGCAACCCAACAGCCAGCCAACTCCAACACCACATTCCTATTGAAGTGCCTGTCCTTAGATGTTGGATGTGCAGCGATTCCTTCAAACATGCCTCCTTGCTTGATCCATGATGACTGCTTCTCCCCATGCAATTCGGTGGCCCTTCTTCCATGCATGCTCAAACTTCTCCGTCATCCCTTTCTCAAAGTTATCACCATGTTATTTCATCATCACCTCTGACAATCTTACCAATATAGCACTGGTCACAACTACTGGGGTTACGGCATAAAACTCAATCAAAGTTTGCTACTTTCCCTGAACTCTTGTGAGGTGTGACTGTAAAGCTGGAAACAGACCTGAAGACCTTCCTGATGTCAAATCTTCACAATCCATCTCACATCATCACTCAGGCCTGCCAGAAAAAGATGATCAAGGGATCCTTCTCTCCCTCCACTTCCACATCTATTTCCTCCCATGCAACATGTATATAAGAAGGGTTTAAAGCTAACTTGGTCCAGTCAACATTAGCATCAAGGCATGGCATGTGCAGATATCTGCGTAGTGGACAATGTGGTTTACATGGGTAGAGTCAATAATCAAGACTTGGCATGAATTTATGTGTAGATATGAATTTATATACTGCTTTTAATTATTTAGCCAGTAAAGTATCACCACAATGGTTGTGGTATAGATGGGCATAGTCTTGTTTATGTTCTTTTAGATGGGCCAATGCATTGTTTTGTAAGACATTTTCAACAAACACTCAGTAGATGATGACCACAACTTTCTCAGCAATCAACCTGAATTTTCTTCTCAGTGTTTCAGCTTGATGCTCCAGTCTTCATCAGGAATAATTTTCTTTTCAATGTTTTGGCATAAGGAATAAAAAGGCTAGAGCATCTTGCCAAATTATATTTAAGTTTAACTGTTGAGAAGGTCGTTTACATAAGCATTGGGCATATTGCACCCTATCATCCTATTGCTTGGCTCATTATTTCATTTTATGATATTGTGAGACAAAGGGAAAGAAACCTTAGGTGGGGAAGGGGGGAGGGGGAAGATGAGTTTTAAAAATCGGAAGAGGGGAATAAAATTTGGGGAGGGGAGGCAGCTAGTAAACTAGGTAAAGTTTGTAAGTGTAGATTGTATTGCACGAGTTGAACTAGTCGAGTCCAAGAACTTTTGTGTAAATCAGATTCCAAACATAGGGTTTCTAATACCGATCTCTAGCATCCCTATCTAATATAGTTGGCACGATTAGAGAAAGATTCACATTAGAGTCTCACACGAAGCTTGTCACAGAGGATTGTACAGTAATCCCGCTTTTGAGAAAATACCCTCAAAGGAGGTGGTATTTCACCAGAGCTGGGTGGAGCAATCGTATTGCAACTAAGTTTATTTAAGTTACTGTGTGTATTACTGTAAAGTTCACATGACCAATGCATGGTAATGTTTTTGCAAGAGCATGCTTTGTTTATAGCAAGAAATAGTACAAAATAATCATCATTACTTTTTTCACCTATCTTATTTAAACACGAATTCTCTTCCAAAGTAAGCAATATCCTTTCTCTGGTAGATATGGTTAAACAATGGCTAACTGCCCCCAACTACATATATAACTAATACATCTGTCCAGTATTAGCTGCAAGCATACTGAACAACTTCTGTATAAAATACTGGTTGAATTGGTCATATAAAGTGTCCTGCTTGTGGCTTGTGGAATTGTTTAATGCTTTATGGGTGGTTTGTTAATTAAGCATGTTTAGCTGGTTATTGGTGGCTATAGAAGTTGCTCTGTGTCTAGAGGTAGGTAAGCAGATTGGTGCATTCTCTTACACAGGATGTGTGTTTGGGAGGAGCAGTCTCTCAGAATAGGGATTATGTGCTCCGTTTTGTACCCATTGTTTCCTTCACTTGATCATATTGCAGCAGGAGTTACCAAACCACGTCCTGTGAGCAGTATTTGACTGGTTACTACATTTTGACTGGCCTGTCAGGACCATGCCGGACAGAAGAGAAAGATAGACTTGCTTCTACAATCTATCAGCACCTGCATGCAATATAAATCATACTTCATTGTAACATATCTTATTCCCGCAACACTTCAGTCTGAATAGTTGTATAATTGTTAGTAGTTGCATAGTGTACCATCCTGATTGGACAGAGTCATAATCTCACTTTGTAATTTCACCACATATGGTTGTTTCCTGAACCAATGGGAGGTGACCTATAAAAGGGGAGATTCTTGTAAACGAGACTTTTCCTTGCATTGACAATTAAAATACACTTTAACTCTATCAGTCTTTGTGGGGACTTTCTCTGGTGGCAGCATATCAGCGGAGTACTGAGCGTAATCTCACCACTCACATGGCCTCCCATTCAGGCCTGTAAAAATTTTAATCATGCAAATTTGGACCATCTCTTTCTACCTGCAACTGTTTCTGGAAGGTCTTGTAACTGAGAAACTTGCACTGACATCTATGTCTACTGGGAATTCCCTTCAATCTTTGTTCTTGAGAAATAATACACTGCTGGATGGATTATTTCTTGCTTTAGTTCTGCTCTGGACAGTGTGGCATAGGTTTGTTTGTTTACCAGATATTATACAGAAACAGGTTATTCTATCTACTGATATCATAGTTTGAAATGTACTCCTTAAAAAGATATAGCTGCAATGCAATAGAGGAAGGACATTGCTCTCAGTAATTGCACCGTTGACACATGACAGTAATTTACAACCCACAATCTGCTACTCTATATAAATCACACCATGATAATTGATAAGTCACACCACCAATCTTGCCATCTTTACAAACCAACACACGCACTAACAAATCAATGGTTTATAGGGAAGCACAACTATCTCTTGGAATAAAGGTCCCTCATGGAGGACAAAATCTTGACTTCAGATTCTGACCATAGCTCCTCATGTTAAGAGGCACTTATACCTGGTTTAGCAATCAATCGAAGTGACTGTCTCTCTACATCGTGCAATTGAGATTTTTTGGCATGATATATGAAAAAAAATTCTGTTACACTACATGCACCCATAATACATGAACTAATAGGTAGTATACATAATATATTACATGCACCCATAATACATGTACTAGTAGGTAGCATACATATACTACATGCACCCATAATACATGGACAAGTAGGTAGTATACATATACTACACGCACCCATAATACATGGACTAGTAGGTAGTATACATATACTACATGCACCCATAATACATGGACTAGTAGGTAGTATACATATACTACATGCACCCATAATACATGGACTAGTAGGTAGTATACATATACTACATGCACCATGGACTAGTAGGTAGTATACATATACTACATGCACCCATAATACATGGACTAGTAGGTAGTATACATATGCTACATGCACCCATAATACATGGACTAGTAGGTAGTATACAGAGTAATAAGCATGCTCTGCCATACATCACTAAGGAATATTTTACATGTAGCTAGTTAGAAGTTATCGGAAAAGAGCAGTGCATACATCAGAGATTGAGGGAAGAGAAGAAAGATGATAAGGTTAGCACGGAGAAGGTGAGAGTGGTGTACCCTCAGTCTCCGCAGACAATTGAGTAGCTGTAATTAGGAAAGTCTTAGTTAATTCAACTACTACAGCTCAGCGCCACTCAAGACATGAAACTGAGTGAGGTACACCTCAAGAATGAGTGACTGCAAGAGTGATACATGCTAGTGCATCAAGTACAACATTAGTCATTAAACAATTGGCAAATGATAATGACACGACTACTTCCTGTTATCAATTTGTCCAGGCAGTCACAATGTACAGACCATGGTTCAGGGGGCCCGGGAAGGAGGGAAAGGGATGTTGGCATGGGTGGGAAGCACCGACCGTTCACATTCCAAGTGAAAAAACTGCATGCATGAGTTTAAAGTTTTAAAGCGTGTGAGTCATGACATTGCACGTTTCACGCAGAGTGTATTTGAGTCGGCACATCTGCAACTGTTGCATCAGACAATCTCACGTCATTAAATTTGCTGACATTGCAATAAATGTGATGTTCTGTTCAGAAATAGACATCTAGTTGCACAATAGCACAGTTTGTGAGTGTATGCATAAGACCTGAGACAGAAGTAAAGAAGTAAAGGCAGGTGGCATTGGAAAGCAGTAGAGCTTACTATTCTGTGCCTTTTTTATGTCCACCAAAGAAATGGATGTAGGAGGAGATGGGAGTATACCAAGCCTGCCATTAACCCCCCAAAGTAGCATTAGTGTTGTGAACATGGAACTGCTATAACCAGTACCAGTGTAGTGGATACACTAAAATCTAGAAGGCCTGGGAGATTTGGGTCTTCAATGTGCATCTGTTACTGATGACGTAGAATGCTTGTTGAGCCCAATGCGAGGCAGCATTGCCTGAAACTTCACTACTAAGAATGCCAGATTTGGGTTTTGGAAAGTGTCTGCTGAATTTTGTCAATGTCCAGAATCCGATCTGCCATTTTTTTATCATACGTGCTTCTATGACGGATCACTGTGGGATTTTTCTGTGCCAACAACCCGGAAGAGTAGGAGTCACTAGAAGACAACAACCTCATTTGCACATAGACACGCAACAATGCCTGTTTGAGGAAGTTTGTCATATGGACAATGGTTGTTACATAACTTTCAACAGTGTTTAAAAATTATTAATAATCATAAATTTCAGCTATAAGTATCGTGCACACAGCGACAGGCTGGAGGGAATCTTCCATTAACAGCAGTCTCAAAGCCTGCATAATAGCCCGGACCAGAACAAGTACTGGATACTTAGCCTATCCAAACTTAAATCACTCTAATTCTGTTCTCCATATCGCAGTATGTGCATGATTGAGACTCGCTCTGACCTTGTGCCATTTCCTTTAATTTCACACACAAAACCGAAGGCTTTATTGTCCTACTGGTTGTCTGATCCTGTTGTGAGATCCACTTAAATTGTCTACCTTTTTGCAGACATTTTTCTGACTTCACACAGGGGATGCTGGGAATTAGGGTCATGCATTGTACCAATTCTTATGGCATGTGTAACTCCACAGCTAGATATTCATGACATTCTACATCACTTTGAACGTAAGGATTGATGTCTAGATTTTGATATATGTGATACATGACTACCTGTCCATTCCTAATCACACACAACTAGTGCTCCTCGAGGAGGAAATCCAAAACTAGATGCCTTCACAACAATAGAGAATTATATCCTCCCTCCTATAAGTTAGCATAAATAACAAGTTACAAGGCTGGGTTTAATAATAATAATAAGAGATAATTTTTTCATGGCTTCACACATTAAAACCTTTCATAGCCACAGTCACATAGAGTGATGCCACATAGAGTCTAGCTATAACATTCCAGTACAACACTATTAATGTATCAATAAATTCAATTACTGCACCTCCTTGATGGTCATCGCGACTTAGAATCATTTTTAATCATAATTTTCTTCCTCCCTATCTTAATTATAGGATTACAACAGTTAAAACATAAAAGCTAGGAAGAGCGTATCTTAAGGGCACTCCAAGAGAAAGAAGACAAATAGAGTCATGCCTCAGATCATCATCTCGAGTATTATATGTTGGGCGTGTCGGACAATCACTTACCACTATCTGCAGACTAGTCGCAAGAAGCAAGAAAATGGTATTGTAATTTCTGTAGATTTAACAGTCGGTAATGCCATAGCATATCTTCGTATTTTGTTTAAAACCTCCAAAGAAGTTTATTCTGTCTTGGAAGTTCATCACCATGTGTAATAAAGCGATTCACCCGAGTGTCTAGTCTTTCAGCTATACCTCTGTCTTGCAAATACAGTGGGTGAACCATAGCCCATTATTCCCCTATAGGCAGAGGAGTCGGGTATCAATGAGGTCTGGTCTTGTGCCACTTGTCGAGGTGATCTGACCTGTCTTATTTCTTATTTGCTGAATGGCCAGTCGGTTCTGTGTTTTAAATACACCCCCAGGAAGATCCACAGGTCTGCCTTGCATTGCAGCTGAAAATTAAACAACAACATTCCATTGTCATATCATGGGATCCACCTTCTCAGTTGAGCATGATCTGTCCTTCCCAAAAGATGGCTAACACAACACCATGTGTTGAGGGACTTAACCAGCTACCTCATTCAGACTGTTTCCTGAGGTATCTACCATGAGTTGAGAGACTTATGCGGGACTTAACTGGCTACCTCATGTTAGAGAGTGTGTCCTGATATAGCATGAGTTGAGGGACTTAACTGGCCAACTACCTCATGTCAGACGGTGCCCTGATATAGCATGAGTTGAGGGACTTAACTGGCCAACTACCTCATGTCAGACGGTGCCCTGATATAGCATGAGTTGAGGGACTTAACTGACTAGCTACCTCATGTGTATCCTGATTGTTGGAACTGCACCCCCAATATCTGAACAGTGAAAAACTTCACGGTCTCCAGCAGCACACAAAACAGCACATGAATATAAAGTGGCTGATGACAATTTATGGGGAAGCATGTTAAAAAAATATTTGATGTTGAACCCACATTGCAGCCCATCCTCTCTGCACGTTTGTTACAAAAGCCACAAAAGTGATAGAACTTATCTTATGTACAAAGAATGATGGTGAGACCTTCTGAATCTCCCTTCTATTTTTTGTGTACACAGAATAAGACATGCTGCAATGATATCTTACAAAACACTAGATTTTACCTGCCTTCATAAAATGCATAATAAAGATTGATCTTTTTATCAATTGGTTATCTTTGCCAACATTTCAATTGAAATGCTTCAATCTCTATTGGGGTGGTTAAAATGTTGGCATAAAAATTGTTCAAGCTGATTAAAAAATAAATCTACTGTTTTCAAAAGACATGCTGCAGTTATGCAGCAAAGAAGTATGGGCCTACAGCAGAACAATGGGCTGGATGCAGTGGAGACACTGCTCAGTAGTCATGTGCATTAGGAATGTGAGATCTTTTGACCAGCCACAGAATCCCATTATCTTGGTGGTGTGAAGTTAACAGATACTGAATGGGTTTAACAATGACAGTTATGTACACATGACCAATTCTGGCTGCTAGAAAAAAATGTTTGCTTGCCATATAGAGCTGTTGAATTTGGCCTCAAAGTGGCGACATACAAGTGTAGCCATGAGTATTTGTGACAGGTACATGTTCTAGAAGAAGAAAGTTTGAGCATTTGCCACATTATAATAGCAGACAATTTTTGCAGATAACAAATGCAAAACTTTGGAACAGCATGCACTGGTGAATATCAGTGGAACAGCAACTATAATATATCATGCAAGATGTCTGAAAATCTCATTCTTCTTGGGTTTATCCAAGAAATCTGCTGCACACTGTTGTCAATATTTATTGAAGAATGTGCATGCATTTACGCTAAAACAGTTAATGTATGTCCCAAAGTGGCTTGTACTAGAGATATGTATTGATCAGCTGACTGTGGCATAATTAATTTTGGTGTGGGTTTTCAAGAAGAATTGAATTATAGGTGTACTTTATATACTAAGTTTGATGGTGTGATCACATCAGCACACTTGCTTGACTAAACCCTGAGCAAGTCAACGGTGACGTGGACTATGGTTGCTGGTTATTTGTGCTTATGATATACGAGCCATTCAATATATAGCAAGTATTCTGCATGTGCAGACCAATGTGCATAGAGTTCCCTTCTAACTGTTTACTATGAGCCACTTAACCCATTCTAATTGTCTGCCTGTTAGGAATAGCCGATATTAAAAGGGTTTAATGTTCAACTACAAAAAAAAAACAAGTTGTAGTGTAACATTATTGCGACATAACTTTATCATGTGAGCAATTATGAACTGTGTACCATTTTCAGGCAGTTTACTCGCAGTTTGCTTGAGTATCTACAATATCTGTTATTAGCACTAGTGGACATAGAGCATATGGATGTGTTGTGATATATAGAACCAGGATATCCTGCTTCCTGTTGTGGCAGAATTGAGGCTATCCTGCCAGTGAAGAACAATAGATTGGTCTTGCTAACTTTGTTCTACCTTGATTGATTGAACATTTTTTGTCATGTCAAATCTTAAAGTCCCCACACTCCTCTCCACCTTATTACAAGAAAAAGAATTACCACCTAAAATCTGCGATGCTACTAGAACGTGAGGATCCTGAACAATCTAGTCTTCACCAGAATCATAAAAAGTTACAAATTCAAGTGCTCTCCTTGGGAACTGTCACATACATTGAGAATGTAACTACTGTTTCTCCCATAGGTGTTATCCCTTGCGTCTTCACTTTCTCATTAGGATGTTTGGATGCCCCTTTCCTGACATGAACAATGGTGCAACTTGAATTGCAGATACCTTGGAGTGTACATCTCTTTCCTTCTTTGATTACCAATAGTTTTAGGGAGTCAGATGGTCACCTGGATGTGTCATTATACAGGAAGTCCATGTACACTGCCAGGTATATACCTGCATTTCCTGTTGCACCATCCTTTAATGCCAGTAGAGGTGTCAACATGTATGTCATTAAGAGAAGGGTTGATGATGATACACTCATTCTAAGTGAGGACGAGGACTACCTCAAGGATATATTGGTAAACAATGGTCCATGGATCTCTTCATCTATAGCTATGTGTTGTATGAGAGGAAAAAGATGTGGAAGATGTTGAAGTGGATGGAGATAAGGACCTGGCCATCATTCCTTATGTAGCAGGTCTGAGTGTAGATATGAGGTGGGTCTGTTGAAGATTTGGCTTCAGGACAGTCATTAGATGTAGGCCACCATTGTGGTCACACCTCACAAGAGTGCAGGATAAGTTGCCAGGTTTGATGCATTCCTGTATTTTATGCTGCATTCCTTGCGGTTGTGGCCAGTGCTATAGTGGTGAGATTGTGAGGAGATTGGAGGTGAGGATGAAAGAGCATGAGGCTATATATGAGAAAAGAATGACAAAGAAGTTGCCAAGAGCCGCCGTCCAATTGCATGGAAGGAAGCAATCAATATGGATTAGAAAGGGGAAGGAAGGAGCTGCATATTGTTCTAACACCCAACGACAAGCGCTTCAGTGGTTGGAGCCACGTGACTGCTGGGTTGTTACTCTGAAAACCACATTCATATTGATCTCAAAGGTGCAAGTAAAAAACTTAAGCAAAAAAACAACAAAATATTACTTTGATGTTCCAATCCTCATTTAATTCCTCATTTAATGAATATTCTACCCCTTACTTTATTGTTTTGTCTCGTTCTTTATACTCTATATCTACTGTGATGTGTGGCCTTCTTTTGATGCGGTGTTTCACTCTGAAAATGACTTGGGTGTCTAGCCAAAACATAGGTTATGATTCCTTGTGATTGTTATACTACTACTACTACTGCTACTACTACTATTACTAATACTACTACTATCACTACTAGTACCTTAAATTCTATCAACGTCAATTTAATACTATTTGTAGAGGTGTTAAAAAGGAACATAAAAAAGGGAATAATGTATTCATTCGATCCCATATAACCAAAATACCTATAATATTAGTTTTAACAAAACACATTATTGCGCTCCTCAGGATCGTCTTTTATGTTGAATAGACAACCACTGTCTTAACACTGCTCAACAGCAGAAATGCCACCGCAAGGTTTGGTATTGTTGGGATAGTGAGGGCCAGTCCATCCAGCTTGTTTCACATTTCCAAGCAAAATCTTGTAGTCACCACTGATTAATGTTAAATAGCTAACTGGAATATCTGAAAGTGGAGAGGTTGAGTTTTTGCCAGAAATGAGTGGCCACATATCCATGCTGTCAACAAGAGGTAGCTCGGCTGCTGCTGCTTTTTGGTCAGTAGGATCCACACCCGCTAGGCCAAAGAAAGTTCCATACCAGTCAGCCAGATGGACGTAACCATCTGTCTTAACCCCACGCATAGTCTGTGGCAAATAACCACCAGAAACAAATGCATTTACTCGAATTCCCCCTTGCCAATCAGAGATCTTCCCACCCTTGAGTGGGTAGTTGTTGGCACCTCCTCTGGCATATACAGGTCCTCCGTTGTCACTGGAAGTAACAAGCAAGAGGTTGTCCCACAATCCACGTCTCTTTAAAGCTGCAACCAAGTCACCCACCACATCATCCAAATAGTTAACCATTGCATGATATACACGTCTAATGTAGTCGGGGATGAAGCTAAACTTGGTGAGGTTGCTATCTGGAACTTGCAAAGGACCATGCACAATATGTGGAGCATAGTAGAGGAAGAGTGGAACAGATGGGTCATGATTGTTAATGACTTTAAGGGCTCTTTCTCTGAAAAGTCCTTCTTCATACTTGTCTGGTCCAGTGCCATTCACACCATGTGTTGGCGTTTCTGTATCCCACAAGTCAACAACACCAACTGATGCACAAAATCCATTTTTTTCAGTGTAGTAATCGTTGGCATGGTGGAAGTAACCAAAGGAGCTCTGGAAGCCTCTTCCCTGTGGTGTGTGATCTGGAGTGGCCATGCCAGCATCCCACTTGCCCACCTGGTGAGTGGCATAGAGCCAGCACCTCTCAACTTTTAGGCTAGTCCAGTCATGTTTCGAGGTATGCTTGATACTTTATATTTGGGATTGTAAATATTAGGCGCTAAATTATTGTCATTCACGTGAATGGGAAGTCTTCCATTCATCAAGCAGGAACGAGATGTGCAGTAGAATTTGTAGGCATAGTGTTGATTTAGTTCCAGTCCATCTTTCACTAGGGCATCGATATTAGGAGTGACGACTTCCTTGTTGGAGGTGTTGTGATAGCCAACATTAGCCCACCCCCAGTCCACCAGTATGAACATGAGGTGAGGCTTAGATGCTGCAAACCCTCCTGTAACCACGGTCACCATCAGAATGCTGATAAGACCTAGCATCTTATACGCCATAGAGACAGCAAATAGATGTCAACACATGTCGTATTGTTCAAAGAAACTGCAAGCATTTGATTATGGCACGAGGTTAATATTGGTTAATATTGGATCACTAGAAAGGGGCCCATGGAAAGTAAATTTTAATGTTAAGGCCTGGAGGTGGGTACAACCTGGGTGTGGCCTGAATCGGGCTAAGTCTTGCCTCTATATCCCAGAATAAGGTGCACCTCTTCCCAACCCCTTACCTGCTGAGATCCCATTATTTTAAGGAATGGATTAATTCATCTTGGTTCTTCCCGATAGGCCCACCTTCCTATTACAAGAATATGGTTTCGTTGGTGCTCCTTTGCCCTTGTTTAGCCCTCCCCAAAGTGACCTTCACCCTCTGTACCACCCTCCCAAGCCACATCATTGGTGCCACTGGGGCTTTTGACGATGCTATGAGGGAAGCCATTTCAGAACTCGCAGGAGGTGTCCTGGTCAGACTGGGCTTGGCTAAATGCTTCCCTCCCCAGCTCCCTTCGAGGTTTGAACATTAGGAGAGCCACCCATCATGCCCCAGCTGCATTCATAGCATCACAGGTCCGATCTACCTCCCTAGTAAGTAAGATACTGAGGCACCCCACTGATATCTCCCATTTCTTGGCCCCCGCTCTGGAAGACCTGGCTCAGTTTGCGTGTAAGCCGGATTGGCACTCACTTGAGGATGTATACCTCAGGCAGCGACCCCTCTATCACACCATTGATCTGGCTTCCCTTGACAACTTTTTGGATAGGGCACATAGGACTCACGATCTAGGACATTGGCTCTCTCCACCTCCACCCCCCATTCCGAAGACTGGTTAAATGTAGTCCCTTGCCAAGCCCTTGGTCTCCATCTCCATGACAGGGAGTTCCGTCTGTGCCTCCATTACTGGCTGGATTTGACAATGATGGAGGAGAATACACTATGCCCCATATGTCAAGCTATCCCCTTGGTGACCACCAAGTTGGATGTGGGGGTAATGGGAACTGGATCCTCCGGCACGACTCCGTCTGGGATGCACTGTTTTCAGTTGCCCAGTCAGCTGCCTTGGTGCCCCAGAAAGTATTGTCTGCCTTAATTCCTGGTTCCTGTAGCCGCCCGGCCGATGTGTTCCGCCCTGTCTGGAAGAGAGGTTTACCAGCAGCTTTGGATACCACCGTGATATCTACTCTCCAGAGGTAGACCCTAGAAGGGCCGTCCATTACCCAGGGTCATGCTATCTATGTGGGTCATGAGAGGAAAATGACCGCCCATGCTGAAGCCTCTCCTTCAGTTGGTGTGTCCTTCACCCCAATAGTAGTTGAATCCCTGGGAAGGCTACCGAAGTCATCATGACCATTGGACTGGGAGGGTTAAGGGCTAGGCATTCCACCAGCTGGAACAACTTGGCATTTGTTTCAGAGGCTAGCCATAACCTTGTGGCGAGGGAACTAGGCTCTCTGGATGAACCGGCACTCTATCTGAGCTCCCGATGTAGATGGGACCATCTGACTTTATTAATGAACTCTATTCTGTATTCATGTGTTATATATAGTGTCTTGCAGGCCAAAACACATTTTTTGGGGGTAATTAGTTTATGAGTGGATTCTTATGTGCACGCATGTACTAAATTCATAGCGAAGTGCACAGCAGCAGAACAGCTGTTTTATTTTCCAGAATAGATGAAGAAAATACACTTGACTTCAGAAAAGGAGAAAGCGAAAAAAATCAAAGCGTGCTTCTGAAGCAGAAGAACATAGAGAACTGAGATTGAAAAAAGGTGAGTGTTAGAAAAGATTCTTGTGCTATCAACCTGTGCGGTTCACACCATAATGGAGGTGTGTTTATTGGGAGTGTGCCATATAAACCTCTATTTTTAAGAGAACTTTGATAATAATAATAATTACTACTACATGTACTAGTATATACTTCACCTTAGATTAAAGAGGTCTCAAAAAAGTGAAGGGAAGAATATATTCAAACAACCCCATTACCAATATATAATATTGATAGGGCAGTATAGTATTAGTGTAATCTATGTTATGAAATACTCAAATACAGATGCCACACTGATTGCAAAGATAATTAATGTCAGCAATAGGACAAGTCCCTTTACCAGGTCAAGTGCGATTCATCACAAAGAGAAACTCTACATCATTCACAGAGATGACATATTATTCTCAAAGTCTTAAGTCTAAAAAGTGTTGTCGGAGCAAAGTTTTAGGGCAGAAATGGCCCCCAGAACCCTCCATATTTGTTCATAGCGCTATCACAAACACCTGGCCATTTTTTCCCTCGATGTGGATTGAAATGTGTCTTTTGATACATGGCGAGCTTCATGTTCATTTCCTTCAGCATCTCTGGCATATTGCCGGCGAGATTATTGCGCTCCTCAAGATCATCTTTTATATTGTATAGACAACCACTGTCTCCACATAACTCAAAATTGAAAATGCCACCATGAGGGTTGGTATTGTTGGGATAGTGAGGGCCAGTCCATCCAGCTTGTTTCACAGTTCCAAGCAAAATCTTGTAGTCACCACTGATTAATGTCAAATAGCTAACTGGAATATCTGAACGTGGAGAGGTTGAGTTTTTGCCAGAAATGAGTGGCCACATATCCATGCTGTCAACAGGAGGTAGGTCGGCTGCTGCTGCTTTTTGGTCAGTAGGATCCACACCCGCTAGGCCACAGAAAGTTCCATACCAGTCAGCCAGATGGATGTAACCATCTGTCTTAACCCCATGCATAGTCTGTGGCAAATAACCACCAGAAACAAATGCATTTCCTCGAATACCTCCTTGCCAATCTGACGACTTCCCACCCTTGAGTGGGTAGTTGTTGGCACCTCCTCCAGGATACACAGGTCCTCCATTATCACTGGCAGTAACAAGCAAGAGGTTGTCCCATAATCCACGACTCTTTAAAGCAGCGACCAAGTCACCCACCACATCATCCAAATAGTTAACCATTGCATGGTAATATTGTCTATCATGATTTGGGATGTAGCTAAATTTGGTGAGGTAGCTATCTGGAACTTGCAAAGGACCGTGCACAATATGTGGAGCATAGTAGAGGAAGAGTGGAACAGATGGGTCATGATTGTTAATGACTTTAAGGGCTCTCTCTCTGAAAAGTCCTTCTTCGTACTTGTCGGGCCCAGTGCCATTCACACCATGTGCTGGCATATCTGTATCCCACAAGTCAACAATATTAACTGATGCACAGAATCCAATTTTTTCAGTGTAGTAATCGTTGGCATGGTGGAAGTAACCAAAGGAGCTCTGGAAGCCTCTTCCCTGTGGTGTGTGATCTGGAGTGGCCATGCCAGCATCCCACTTGCCCACCTGGTGAGTGGCATAGCCAGCATCTCTCAACTTTTCGGCTAGTCCAGTCATGTTTCGAGGTATGCCAGCAAATCCCGACACTTTATCTTTGGGATTGTAAATATTGGGCTTTTTATTTTTGTCATTCACGTGAATGGGAAGTCGACCACTCATCAAGCAGGAACGAGATGGGGAGCAGAATTTATAGACATAGTGGTGATTTAGTTCCAGTCCATCTTTCACTAGGGCATCAATATTAGGAGTGACAACTTCCTTGTTGGAGGTGTTGTGATAGCCAACATTAGCCCAACCCCAGTCATCCACCAGTATGAACATGAGGTGAGGCTTAGGTGCTGCGAATCCTCCTGTAACCATGGTGGTTCCAGCCAGAATGCTGATAAGGCCTAGCATCTTATATGCCATAGTGATAAATAGTAGTGAAGACATGGTGCTTTTAGAGACTTTGTGTTTTCGAAAGAAACTGCAAGAAATGAGATAATATAATTTTAATATTCAATTTATTATAGCTTGTACACAAGCAAACATAATAGGTCAGTGATTATCACTCTATATATTGGATTAAATGGCTGACAGCAACCACACCAAAAAGTAAAGCTTATATCTCAGCTAAAACACACACATGTTTCTTATAAGCTGCCTAAAATTGTTGTTTCAACTCCAAAATGCTGCTACTTGAATCTTTCGCTAAGGTAGTAGATCAGCAGCATAAAAATACATAGATCCAGAATATTTAGTTGAAGATGTAATAGATTATTCTATGAATGGCAGGTATAAAATCCCCTTCTTTAGTTCAAAGTCGCATCAGGTTACCATTCTGCTGCTGAAGATCATATTAAATATATGTTGGATATGAATAGCCTATTAATAAAAATTCCTGTAATTGTTGGTGGTTGCATGGTGTATCATTCTGATTGGACAGAGTCATAATCACACTTTGTAAGTTCACCATATATGGTTGTATCATGACCAATGGGAGCCGACCTATAAAAGGGGAGCTTCTTTGGTAAATGAGGAATGTTCCCTTGCATTTACAATTAAATCTTTACAGGGGACTTTCTCTGGTGGCAGCATATCAGCGGAATACTGAGCTTAATCCCTCAACCCCTCACATAGCCTCCCATTCAGGCTTGTAAATTGCATCACTCTCACAGAATAAACTCGTTAATTTTTAATCATTCAGATTTAGACCACCTCTTTCTACCTGCAACTGTTTCTGGAAGGTTTTGTAAATGAGAAACTTGCACTGACATCTATGCTTACTGGGAACTCCCTTCGTTCTTTGTTCTTGAGAAATAATTCGCTGCTGGATGGATTATTTCTTGCTTTAGTTCTGCTCTGGACATAGTGTGGCATAGGTTGGTTTGTTTAGAATAAAGTTAGAAGTTGCAAAAAATATTGGAAAAGAGCAGTGCATTCCTTAGAGACTGAGGAAGAGAAGAAAGAAAGATGGAAGATAAGAAATGATACAGTTAGGGCTAGGATGAGTGTAAAAAAGTACAGCTGAAGTTGAGGGTGCTCCCTTGGTGCATCAAAGGAAAGGGAATGACCAGCAATGTTGTTCCTATATATGGCTGACTAAAATTGATTATATTTTTCTCCATCTCACTTTGACTCAGCAAACAATGCACCACATTCTTTACTATATTTTAGTTTGCTAATAATAAAACCAAAAAAGCAGCTAAGAACTTTTCAAGGTCAACTTATAGCTATATACCCAATGAGTCAGTTGAGTGAGGTGCTAGCGAACTATCTACTAGCTAGCTGTTAGCCCTCTATAAACCTACATTAAATCAACTGACCTTACGTGCCACAGTCACCCAACACAGCACGGAGAAGTAGAGAGCAGCTTCACCCTCAGTTTCTTCAGACAATTGAGTAGCAGTAATTAGGAAAGTCTAAGTTAATTGATTTTACTCAGCTCAGTGCCACTCAAGACATGAGGTACACCACAAGAATGTGTGATTGCAAGAGTGATACATGCCAGTGCTTGTTACAAAACATGGTCATTAAATAAAAAATTTGCACACAGACATGCCACAATTTCTGTTTGAGGAAGTTTGTCAGCAAGACTCCACACAATTTGCCTCTATAATTGCCTCCATCACCTTCTGGCCATTTGCATGTTTAGAAACATTCTTAATGGTTGTCACATGACTTTCAACAAACATTTAATTTTTTAAATTAATACTATCATAAATGTTCAGCTATTAGTATTGTGTTTAACATGCACACAGCGACAGGCTGGAGGGAATCTTCCACTAACAGCAGTCTCAAAGCCTGCATAATAGCCTGGACCAGAACAATTACTAGATACTTAGCCTATCCAAACTTAAATCTCTCTAATTCTGTTCTCCATATCGCAGTATGTACATGATCGACAGTCTTTCTGACCTTGTGCCATTTCCTTTAATTTCATACACAAAACTGAAGGCTTTAATATCTTTCTGGTTGTCTGGCCTTGGTCTGAGATCCACTTGAATTTTCCCTCTTTTTTGAGACATTTTTCTGACTTCACACAGGGTATGCTGGGCATGGTCATGCATTGTACCAATTCTTTTGGCATGTGTTTGTAGTGATAACTCAACAGCTAGATTTTCATCACATTCTACATCACTTTGAACGTAAGGATTGATGTCTAGATTTTGACATGTGTGATACATGACTGACTACCTGTCCATTCCTAATCACACAACTAGTGCTCCTTGAGGAGGAAATCCAAAACTAGTTGACTTCACAACAATAGAGAATTATATCCTTCCTCCTATAAATAACAAGTTACAAGGCTGGGTTTAATATAATATGAGATAATTTTGTCATTGCTTCACACATTCAAACCTTTCGTAGACACAGTCACACATAGAGGAATAGAGTCTAGCTATAACATTCCTATTAATTTATCAATAAATTCAATTACTGCACCTCCTTGATGGTCATCACGACTCTAGCTAGACAACAATCATTTTTACTCTTAGTTTTCTTCCTCCCTATCTTAAATATAGCATTTCAACAGCAGAACGAATCTTAAGGGCACTCCAAGAGAAAGAAGACAAACAGAGTCATGCTTCAGATCATCATCTCGAGCATTATATGTAGGGCGTGTTGGATAATCAATTATCACTATCTGCAAATTTGTCTGGATAGCAAGATCTGCAAACTACTCTGGCTAGCAAGACCATCTGCAGACTACTCTGGCTAGTGAGACTATCTGTAGACTTGTCTGGCTAGCAAGACCAGACGTAGAGCAACTAAATATTGTTATGGATGCTGGCTAGCAGCTAGGATCTAGGAATGCTCGGAATTTAACAGAGGTCACATGCCCCCCCCCTTCAACCCCCCATTTTAAAATCCTCTTCAAGGAAAGATCTCTCACTCCGAGTGTCTGGAAGAAAAACAGCACTAACTAGAAGAACCAAGAAAATGCTATTATTCCCCTATAGGCAGAGGAGTCTGGTGTCAATGAGGTCTGGTCTTGTGCCTTATATAGAGGTGATCTGACCTGTCTTATTTCTTATTTGCTGAATGGCCAGTTTGTTCTGTGTTTTAAATACTCCCCCAGGAAGAGTCCACTGGTCTGCCTTGCATTGCAGCTGAAAACTAAACAACAACATTCCATCGTCATATACTTGAGATCCAACTTCAGTGTTGAGAATGCTCTGTCCCCTTCCCAAAAGATGGCTAAAGCAACACTATGTGTTGAGGGACTTAACCAGCTACCTCATGTCAGACTGTGTCCTGATGTAGCTACCCATAAGTTAAGGGAATTAGAGGGACTTAACTGGCTACATCATGTCAGACTGTGTCCTGATGTACCATAAGTTGAGGGTCTTATGAAGAATTTTACCAGCTACTTCATGTCAGTCTGTGTCATGTACCGTGAGTTGAAGGACTTAACTGGCTAACTACCTCATGTCAGATGGTGTCCTGATATAGCATGAGTTGAAGGACTTAACTGGCATGTCAGACGGTGCCCTGATATAGCATGAGTTGAAGGACTTAACTGGCTAGCTACCTCATGTCAGACTGTGTCCTGATATAGCATGAGTTGAAGTACTTAACTGGCTAGCTACCTCATGTGTATCCTGATTGTTGGAACTACTACATCCCCAATATCTGAACAGTGAAAAACTTCACGGTCTCCAGAAGCACACAAGAGAGTACATGAATATAAAGTGGCTGATGACAATTTATGGGGAAGCATGTTATTAAGGTGTTGAACCCACATTCCAGCCCATCCCTTCTCTGCAGGTTTGCTTCCAAAGCCACAAAAGTGATAGAACTGATCTTATGTGCAAAGAATGATGGTGAGACCTTCTTAATCTCTCTTCTATTGTTTGTGCACACATAGAATAAGACATGCTGCAATGACAACTTACAAAACACTAGAATGTTAATTTTTAGCTGACTTTAAACAAAGATTGATCTTTTTATCAATTTTTTTCTTTGCCAAAGTTTCAATTGAAATGCTTCAGTCTACATTGGGGTGGTTCAAATGTTGGCATAAAAAATGTGCTGATTAAAAAATTAATCGATTATTTTCAAAAGACATGCTGCAGTTATGCAGCAAGGAAGTATGGGCCTACAGCAGAACAATGGGCTGGATGCAGTGGAGACACTCCTCCCTACTTTGCTCATTTGACCAGCCACAGAATCCCATTAACCAGGGGTGTGTGAAGTTATCAGATACTGAATGGGTTTAACAACGACAGTTATGTTCAGATGACCAATTGTGTTTGCTAGGAATAGATGTTTGCTTGCCGTATGGAGCACTTGAATTTGACCTCGACAGGACCACATACAAATGTAGCCATGAGTATTTGTGACAAGTAAATGTGCTGGAGGAAAAAAAAGTTTGAGGCAGCCATATCATTATAATAGCATAAAATCGTTGTAGATAACAGAGCAAAACCTCGAAACAGCATGCACTGGTGAATGTCAGTGGAACACCAGCTTATAATGTCCTCCTATATCATGCAGGATTTCTGAAAATCTGGGTTTATCTTCCACACTGTTGTTAATATTATTTTATTGAAGAGCGTGCGTGCATTTATGCTAAACCATATGTCCCAAAGTGGCTCGTACAAGAGGTATGTGTTGATCAGCTGACTGTTTTTTTCTTGGCAACATTAATTTTGGTGTGGGTTTTCAAGAAGAATTGAAATTTGGGTGTGGTTTATATTCTAAGTTTGACGGTGTGATCATACCAGCACACTTGCTTGACTAAACCCTGAGCAAGTCAAAGGTGACGTGGACTGTGGTTGCTGGTTAATGACATACTTGCAATTTAAGTATTCTGCATGTGCAGACCAATGTGCTATTTACCAGGAGCCACTTAACCCGTTCTAATTGTCTGCCTGTTAGGAATATGTGATATTAAAAGGGTTTAATGTTCAACTACAAAAAAAACAAGTTGTAGTGTAACATTATTGTGACATAACTTTATCATGTGAGCATTTATGAACTGTGTGTACCATTTCTAGGCAGTTTACTTGTAGTCGAGTATCTACTGTATCTCTTATTAGCACTAGTGGTACATAGAGCACATGGATGTGTTGTGATATATAGAACCAGGATATCCTGCTTGCTGTTGTGGTAGAACTGAGGCTATCCTGCTAGTGAAGAACAATAGATTGGTCTTGCTGACTTATCTGCTTACCTTGATTGATTGAACATTTTTTGTCATGTCAAATCTTCAAGTGATCACACTCCTCTCGACCTTATTACAAGAAAGATAAATAAAATCTTCTCACCTAAAATCTGAGATGCATCTGTTCTACTAGAACTTGAGGATCCTGAACAACCAAGTCTTCACCTGAAATCATAAGACTGAGATAATTTGCTCTGCATGATCATGTTGTTAAAGTTACAAATTTAAGTGCTCTCCTCGGGAACTGTTACATACCTTGAGAATGTCAATTTGACTACTGTTTCTCCTATAAGTGTTATTCCTTACATCTCCACTTTCTCATTAGGATGTTTGGATACCCATTTCCTAACATGAATAATGATGCAACTTGATTACAGATACCTTAGAGTGTACACGTCCAGATGATCTTGTGCTTCCTGTGCTCAATCCAGGAAGGAAAGAGCCAGAAGCTTACCTTCTATTCACTTTTGGATGACGAGAAATTTATCATCCACATACCTATTCCACACTCAGTGGCACAGGAGGGACAGAGTTCAGGGAGAGTTACTCAATACAGATTGGCCAATATTGAGAGTACAAGGCTTAATTTTTTTTTGCATTGAACTGACCTAGGTAACTTAAGTAGGTAGATGCAGGGTCAGATCCAAGATTTAGGGAGGGGTGGGAATGGGATACGCCACCACTGAGATGTCTCAAGCACAGCTACAATTATTTCAAAATTCTGTCAGCTTTAAGGAAAAATCTCACACCCTGATTGTCATTGATCTAAAAAATCTCACGTACGTCCTGTACCGAATCACTCTGAAAATATGTGAATACAGAGAGAACATTGGACAAGGGCAATGTCATCATCAAGATGAAGAGCTGGAAGGAATGTTGGAATCTGATGCCTACATGGACTATTACCAAGTTTCTATTTGTTCTGATTGATGAGTTAAAGTCATACATGGGATGTTGGAGATCAATAATCTGGTAGAGAGACCTTTCCAGGAAGTTGAAAGCATTGCAAAATTGTTTGAGTAATTCTATCTCCTTAAAAGTTATTAAGATCAGTTTTATCAGCAGTAGAAAGTGCATCTTTGGACTCTTAAGTGCCTGTGGTGCTGGCCAATATCTACATACTCAAATTTGTAGACTACAAGCGTGGAAGGTATTAGTGGCAAACACATTTTTCATCATGATAGAATAGAGGCAACTTCTGGACCACCTAAACAGTATTCAACCATCACTATGGAGCAGGAGAGAGAAGAATCTCTTTTCTTCTTCAATTATCAACAGTTATAGGGAGGCAGATGGTCACCTGGATGTATCACTATACAGGAAGTTCATGCATACTGACAGGTACCTGCATTTCCTGTCGAACCATCTTTAATGCCAGTAGAGGTGTCGACATGTATGTCATTAAGAGAAAGGTTGATGATGATACAGTCATTCTAAGTGAGGAACGAGGACTACCTCAAGGATATATTGGTCAACAATGGTCCATGTATCTCTTCATCTATAGCTATGTGTTTGTATGAGAGGAAAAATATGTGGAAGAGGTTGAAGTGGATGGAGATAAGGACCTGTCCATGATTCCTTATGTAGCAGGTCTGAGTGTAGATATGAGGTGGGTCTGTTGAAGATTTGGCTTCAGGACAGTCATTAGATATTGGATACCATTGTGGTCACCTCAGAAGAGTGCAGGATAAGTTGCCAGGTTTGATGCATTCCTGTATTGTATGCCGCATTCCTTGCGGTTGTGGCCAGTGCTACAGTAGTGAGATTATAAGGAGGCTGGAGGTGAGGATGAAAGAGCACAAGGCTATCCATCAGAAAAGGATGACAAAGAAGCCACGACAAAAGAACCACCGCCCAATTGCATGGAAGGAGGCAACCAATATGGATTAGTAAGGAGAAGGAAGGAGCTGCATTTGATGGAAAAATTACACATCCTTCTCAGGACCTTCTGACACCCAAGGACAAGCGCTTCAGTGGTTGGAGCTGCATGGCTGCTGGGTTGTTACTCTCAAGTCTCTTAATTCAAAACCACATTTATATTCATCTCAAAGGTGGAAGTAAAAAACTTAAAAACAAACAAACCTATCCTGATTTAATGAATATTCTACCCCTTACTTTATTGTTTTTGTCTCAGTCCACTCTACATCAATTGTGATGTGTGACCATCTTTTGATGTGGTGTTTCACTCTGAAGTTGACTTCGGGATCTAGCCGTCTTGTGACAAAGATAACTTTGATATAATACTACTACTACTACTACTACTACTACTACTACCTCCTTAAATTCAATCGATATCAAATTAATACTGTTTGCAAAGGTGTTAAAAAGGAAATAAAAAGAAGGGAATAATATATCCTGTAACCAAAATACTACTATAATATTAAAGTTATCAATACATATGCCACAACAATTGCAAAGATAATTCATGCACAGCATTGAGTAACTATGTACTACACCAGGTCACGTGATATCCATGACATAGTGAGAAGCTCAATATCATCATTCCATTCACATGATATTATAGCAACTTAGCATTTCATAAATCAGCATAAACTCAAAGTGTTATCAGTAATATCAAGGTCTCAGGGAAGGAAAGGCCCCCAGAAACCTCCGTATTTATTCATAGCAGTAGTACAAGCTCCTGGCCAAGTACTTCCTCGATCTGGGTTGAAATAAGTTGCTTTATACTCGGAAAGCCTCCTTCGCATTTCCTTCTGCATAGCTGGCATTTTGTTAGCGAGATTATTGCGCTCCTCAGGATCGTCTTTTATGTTGAATAGACATCCACTGTCTCCACACTGCTCAACAGCAGAAATACCACCTTGAGGGTTGGTATTGTTGGGATAGTGAGGGCCAGTCCATCCAGCTTGACCCACTTTTCCAACCAATAGCTTGTAGTCACCACTAATTAATGTGTGGTCGCTAACTGGAATATCTGAACGTGGAGAGGTTGAGTTTTTGCCAGAAATGAGTGGCCACATATCCATGCTGTCAACAGGAGGTAGCTCGGCTGCTGCTGCTTTTTGGTCAGTAGGATCCACACCTGCTAGGCCACAGAAAGTTCCATACCAGTCAGCCAGATGGACGTAACCATCTGTCTTAACCCCACGCATAGTCTGTGGCAAATAACCACCAGAAACAAATGCATTTCCTCGAATACCTCCTTGCCAGTCTGATTTCTTCCCACCCTTGAGTGGGTAGTTGTTGGCACCTCCTCCAGGATACACAGGTCCTCCATTATCACTGGCAGTAACAAGCAAGAGGTTGTCCCATAATTCACGACTCTTTAAAGCAGCGACCAAGTCACCAACTACATCATCCAAATAGTTTACCATTGCATGGTAAACACGTCTAACATAATCTGGGATGAAGCTAAACTTGGTGATATATCTATCTGGAACTTGCAAAGGACCATGCACAATATGAGGAGCATAGTAGAGGAAGAGTGGAACAGATGGGTCATGATTGTTAATGACTTTAAGGGCTCTCTCTCTGAAAAGTCCTTCTTCGTACTTGTCTGGTCCAGTGCCATTCACACCATGTGCTGGCTTATCTGTATCCCACAAGTCAACAATACCAGTTGATCCACAGAATCCATCTTTTTCGGTGTAGTAATCGTTGGCATGGTGGAAGTAACCGAAGGAGCTCTGGAAGCCTCTTCCCTGTGGTGTGTGATCTGGAGTAGCCATGCCAGCATCCCACTTGCCCACCTGGTGAGTGGCATAGCCAGCACCTCTCAACTTTTCAGCTAGTCCAGTCATGTTTCGAGGTATGCCAGCAAATCCCGATACTTTATCATTGGGATTGTAAATATCAGGTATTGCATTTTGGTCATTCACGTGAATGGGAAGTCGACCACTCATCAAGCAGGAACGAGAGGGGGAGCAGAATTTATAGACATAGTGGTGATTTAGTTCCAGTCCATCTTTCACTAGGGCATCGATATTAGGAGTGACAACTTCCTTGTTGGAGGTGTTATGATAGCCAACATTAGCCCAACCCCAGTCATCCACCAGTATGAACATGAGGTGAGGCTTAGGTGCTGCAAACCCTCCTGTAACCATGGTCACCGCCAGAATGGTGATAAGACCTAGCATCTTATACGCCATAGAGACAGCAAATAGATATCAACAGATGTTGAAAGAAACTGCAAGCATGATATTGGGTTATGACACTGCATAACCGAGTTTAATATAAATAGAAAGAGGCCCGTCAAAATTAATGTTGAGGCCTGGAGGTGAGTACAACCTGGGTGTGGCCAGGAAGTGAGCGGACAAAAAATTTAAAAACATATTTTATCTTAAAACCATTACATTTTTTGAATTTTTTTTGAAAAAGAAAGGAAACAAAAGCGTTACTCTTAATTATTCCAAGTTATCTTCACTGATATAACCACAGATGATCCTTTACCATTTAAAATCATATACACATAAACGATAGGCTACCTATTCATGTGTGTGTGCGTGTTGTGTGCATGCGTGTTGTGTGTGTTTATTTGTCCTTCATGCATGCCCCCAGTTTTTAAGGTAAGCTTTGCATGAAAGTAAACTTTATACTGGGGCGGGCATAGGCTATGCTGCATTAGGTGATATTGGACTCCAAGCTCATTGGAAGCCACCATCCCCCAAAACTGTACTTGTGCAATTGTTTTTTCCCTTGTCATAGGATATGTATCCTAGCTGAACTTACACACCTGATATTCAAGCATAGTGTATTATGAACTGCATCTCTACACATTCATTTAATGCAGATAATAAAAGCAAGTCCCAAATACCAGATATATATATATATCTATCGCCAGTATAATAATTATAGTATATACCTAAGCAACTGTTTTATCTTAAGCAGCTAGGAAAGGACTTAAAGTCCTAGCAACTCAAATAGCTAGCTATGTAGAACCGACTATAAAAGCTAGCTATAGCTAGATAATGATTAGCTAGCTAGCTTCTTGCTCGGCTCCCCAGAGGGATGGGCTTGTCTACCTGCGTCCAGTTTTATGTTAGCGAGTAGCGCATAAGCCTCGTTCCTAATAAACTTACCTCGATCGCCACCATCCACGCTCCCGAGCACTGGTATAGTCCAAGAGCCTGGGTAGAGAATGTCCGCGCCTGCTGGAGCTAATCGGTAACCGCCAATAGTCTGCTTTTAGCTACGCACTGAAGCGGTAATTGGTTGTAGTTGTACAAATTAATTTACTCTACCACTACTAGTGTAAAAAAACAGACCTACTCCCGAGTTAATGGACTGGTAATGTGATTTCTCTAGTATATACAGTAAGTCCCTCTTAATATATCACACCCTTGGGACCAGCCAAATATATGACAAAATATCAGAATGCAGTTTCTAATAATATTAAAAAAATCATTGAATTTGCATGTAGCTGGCCATGATGAAGTTCAGTCATTGAAAAGAGATCAGTATCTATATACACTTCTTTCAAATATTGTACAAGTTAGTATGTTGCCACCACTAAAAAGGCTCTTATTGTGCTAATGTTATTGTAGCTAATACGAAGAAGCCTGTATGTTAGCTGCTCCAAAATCAGTATCCCTTTTTTTTTTTTTTGTATGCAATGCCATTCCTAACTGTAAATCTAGCCTCTAGTGACCATAAAACAAGGTTTATCCGGCTTCACAGCCAGTTGGCTAGCTTTCTCTTCTAATATAAATGTGGTGACTGTAACATCCCTAGCCCTAGCATCTGCAAACCAAGTGTACAAACCTTTTCCTACAACTTGGTCTGCTTTTCCTGCCCACCTTCACTTTCGACTACCCACTTGGTTTAGTGAAGCTTCTGTGAGAATTTAATCTTTTCGTTTCATGATCGCCAATTGTTGACTGAGAACAACTGAACAGCTGAGTAAGTTCAGCCCGAGACACCTTCTCTGGAGCAAGCTTGACGGTGTCCAGATTTTGATATACATCTTCTGTATGCTTGCTTATTAGTGGTCAAGAAGGTCAAAACCATAAAGCACTATTAAGGGGGACCTAATCATGTTTAAACCAGGGGCGGGCGCTTGGTCTGGTTTGCTTGCTGTGGTACTCGGCAACTCTTTCTGGGATCCCCGGTGCATTTCCAGCTTTTGATTGAAGGAAACATCAGTACGCTTGCTTCTTAGTGGTCAAGAAGGTCAAAGCTATTAAGCAGCTATAATTATGTGTAAACCACAAAAAAGTGCCGCATTCAGAATTCTACAGCTGCTAGATTTCATCATAAGTGTGGCAATTGTATATGAACTTATAACTTCCTTATAAGGAAGACATGCTTGGCACTATTTAAGTCAATTTTAAGCAAGAATAATAATTATTAAAAGTATGACAATTTATAATCGTAAAAAAAAAAGTTACATGTGTCTAGGAATAGTAAAAGGGATTAACAAGTTTGATATTAAGTGGGACTGACCCTATATTTGAGCGAGGGGTGGATACTCGGACTTGATGAAGGCACCTCATCAGCAGTTTCAATTACCAAGAATCATTGTACTGGGTCAACTGCTGGGTGATATTCCTGATGGTAAACTGTGCCTCCACCAATGGAACCAGAGTTTGGGGTCAGTGGGCCAAAAATAGGGTAGCTTCAAGGAGACTGCATGGACAGCTCAGGAAGTGCAGCAGTAGGCAGACCTTCCCTATCCATAATGGGAGGATGTGGCAGGGACAAACTAGAGTAGCTCCCAGATGTGGGCTTGATGTTCGGCATTATGAGGCAAGTGACAACTTCATAAAGCACAGATATCGTAATTCTACTTCTTATGATTCAAATCTAATGATCACTACATAATGAGTTACTGGTTTAGTTCATGGGTTCATACCAGAGGCTGACACATGCTGGCTGAAGCTCTACTCTCTTCAGATAGCAATGATGAACTTTCTGTTTTGCTGGATGGTCAATATGTTCTCATCAGGCTAAAGGTGGTATTCAAATTGGATTCCCATCCAAGTCTATGTGGGTGTCAGCTTGGTTCCTTGTAGAGTGACACCTAGAGGCACACAGCAACTTCTCCTTCCCCACATCTCCATCCCCCCCTCACTAAAGCAGCTCTCATCTCAAACTCTTAAATCTCTCAAAGAACTCTCAGTTGAAATTACAATGACCTTCTCAGTAATCAACTTGAAATTTGCTCTCTCAGCATTTCAACTAGATGCTATAGCCTTCAAAGCTGTATATATATTAATAATAATAATAACAACAACAACAACAACAAAAATAATAATAATAACAGATTTCAGTTGATGTAAAAAAAATTACAATTGACCTTCCCAGTCATCAACTTGAAATTTACTCTCTCGACGTTTTGACCCAAGCAGTATATTATATATAGTGCAGGGCCAGGCTGAGGCAAGAACTAGTTAACATAATCAGTACTATAGCTATATAGCAAAGGGCTCGAAAATGATCTAGGTGAACGGTTTTGGCACCAGATTGACATCTCTGCAGGCACTATGATTCTTGAATCACAATATTTTTGTAACACTAGAGTACTAGAACTAGGTACATGTGAAGCTAGCCTTTTCCATTGTGTATTTATCCGCATGCAAAGCTAACCTTGTTGTTTCATCATGATAAAATGTAGCTTAACTTTCTGAGCCCTTCACCAAATACTTCCATTCAAGTTACCAGAAAACCGTAAGTGTTGTCTGGCACTGAAGCATAAACACTGTTGAACTAGCTGGCTCCCTTTTTTAGTCTGGGTAAAATGATTTTGGCCTTTCACCATTTTTTGTCTGCCACCTCCACCTACTCCTACACTTTACTATATACCCACTCAGTCCCTCCACACTATTTCTAACCACCTTACCACCACTGCTTGTATTTCCCACCCATTCAGACATGACCATCCATTCCCCAACTGCACCTGCCACTTTAGTCAGCAACACATGCCTTTTCGATACCAAGAAAAGATCAACATTTTTTTACTTCTTTCAGATCTCATAGGACACTCTGGTCGTTTCACATAATCTGCATCTTCTCTTGTAGACTTCCTGACACCGGCGGTACTAAGGGGGGGGCGAAGGGGGCGTCCGCCCCCCCAACCAACACAGCTTTACCAGCCAGCTAGCAAGCTAAGCTCTATCATTCACACACAGATCAGTCACACGGAATTTGATGCCGAGTCTGGACGCCGTTTGTGAGATCACTGACACATGACCACTATCACGAGAATAAGATTGAGTCGAGTGCTGCTTGCTATTGCAAATTGTAGCTTTGAGCTGGCAGCTATTGAATGTCCTTGTGTCGTAGACTCGTAGAGACCTAGTGAATACTTATAGTATAGTAGAGAGCGATTTCTCACCGGACCTACGTAAATCAGTGCGAGTTTAATTATTCGCGTTAATAATTTTTTAATTTTTATTATTATTTTTTTTATTTTTTTTTAATATATAATGGCTAGAGTCCAGATTATTTTATTTTTAGTGTAAAGGGACAAACTTTAGACAATAACTGGAGATGCTGAACCGTCTACTTTCCCATTAGGTTTGCCCACAAATCATTGTCATTGTCTAATCATCAGCTCTGAAAACAAAGTTTTCCCTGAGGAGAGACCTTCTTCAAAATTCTACAATATATCACCTCCAGGAATTTTTTATTTTATGTCATGCAGAAATTAACATCAATGCCATTGATTTATATTATATCTTATATTTTTTGGAATCATAACTGTATTTGTTGAGGTCCCATGGACGCAAAGGTGTCAGTAATAGAGTCATAATTTAGCTTAGCAGTGATATCATTTTCAACAAAAAGAATCATTTAAGTTCTCCACTCTCTCTTGAGATGTCATGGATCGAAGCTTGTTTTTAACAATGGTTGAGTTTACTAAAGCTTATTTCATAGGATGCTGTGGTCACAGGAAGTGTGACAAACAAACGATAAAGTTGGTATAGTTCTCCATACACTCTGTGCAGATCAGTCTGATGCAAAACTTGTAATACATCCAGAACTGTTTTAGAATGCAGACCATCCCTAGCTATTTTGCATGCACCATGCAATTGTAGCTATGTTTCTCCCCCCCAACATAGTAATGCTGTGCACACCTGTGCTTCCTGACCATGACTTCAAACGAATTTAATCTCACCCCTTACTTCTCCTCTAATGCCTTTTATTCTGCTATGTCATCCTTTATCATCCTGTCACACCTTAAACTATTGCTTTCTTCTTCTTCCTCCCAGCACTTTACATTCCTCTCCTCCATTCATGATCTACCAACTCTCATTTACCAGCACATCGCACAAAAGTGTCTGCACATATTATTTGGAGTGCTTGGGGCTTTTCCAAGGCTTCTAAAAGGTTATAGTTCAAAGGACACAGCACACCATACTTGAACAGCTGCCTAAACTTCCTTCACCACTCAGGCCCTTGACAAAACCACACACACACACACACACACACAAACATAGACACCCCCCACCCCCCAACCTTCGCAAACACTCACAGACACATGATTGACCACAAACATGCATAATCAGCATGTAAACACTATATTAGATAATTAGCACCTACTATCCTGTGTCAGAACACTTCAATATGCCTTCCTGTTTCCAGGACAGGTCTGAGGTCATGTTGACAACAAGGTCATTATTGCAGTCTGATTGATACATTGCATATCTGCCAACCCCTCCATTTTTAATTTCCTGGATAATTTTTGCTTGAAAATGGTAATGATCAGCTACTATATACAGTTACTCAATATCACAATCGCTAGAAATATAGCAGTACTAGTAATTACAAAGGCTGCATTACTTTCCTGACTAAGCAACTAGGTTTGCCCTCCCTTGATGCTAGGCTTCATGCAGTACTTATAAGATAAGACCACTCGACTGACACTTGCTATCTTTAAAGACAAATATATTCATAGATAATGTAATAAACATGTGATACAGAATATTGAGTCATATTTTACTGGGTGTCAGAGAGCTCCATATGAAAGTCCCATGATCAGATTGTGGCCATTCTGCTCTCATAGAAGGCTTGATCAATGGTTGCCTTGTTGAATTTAAGATGGTCAGGTCAGTTGGCTGATGAACATGAGCCACTCAAGCACATATGAGAAGGAAGAAGCTGAACTTGCAGCAGAGCCAGTTGATTGTTTGACTGTGAGATTTGACATAGATCACAGAGGCAAACTTCTTGTAAACAACTTAGGTATTTGGACCAATGCCCCCAGATGCTGAGAAGACAAGTGGTGAAAAGGATCCATGTTTGCATACACATTGACAATGGAGGTCACCATTCTTAATGAAGACATAAAATATCACAAAATAATCTCTAGTGTAGAGCAAAACCATGTTCAATGATTGGTAAGGCACTCTGCCATGTGGAAGCTCCTTTCTCCCTGGAAATCTCAATGGTTTTCTGAAGTGAGATCGGAAGTGTTTCAGACACAGCAATAGCAGCTAATGCTTGTGCTGGTCATCCAACTGGACATGCAGAGTTTTGTGCCTTATTGATAATGAGGTTGCTGTTTGACAAGATGCTTGGCTGCTTAGGAGCTGTGTAACTGGATTGGAGCCCCATGATGTTTATTAAATCAAATCTAGATGGTAAGTATCAGAAGAAATCAGAGTCAGATCGTGGTTGAAAAATGTGGTAGAACCATAGTAATAATCAAGTGATGTCATTTCATGTATTTTGTGAGCATGCCTAGTTGTGCATAGCCTCACTATTGTTCCATTGTTCTTTGTATGGTTCCTCCCCTCTATAGGTGAATGGACTGGAAAGAGTGAGCCAGCTAGAGCTGCCAACATACACTGAGGAACCATCTGGCAGAGTGGGAGACAATATGGCGATACAGTTAGGAGGATAGCTCATCTGGGCCCAGGGACCCACCCAGATGGTGAAGGTCGATATTAAAAGTTCATACTGGATGATTCCAGTCCCCCACATGACCAGCCTTTGCTTGGTATATAAAGAAAGAAAGAGGTATATGAGAACTCAGCCCTACCATTTGGCCCTAGATTAAATCGCAAAATATTTAACGCCTGGCAAATACCCCAATAGATATGCAGGAAGTGGTGGGTAAGAGAGATGGGCAACTACGGAGCACCAGACTTGCTAGAGTGCACCAGGGAATTAGAGATATCGGTGAAGATGTTCTCAAAGTTGGAATAGAGACTCTGCCTAGAGAGAATCAACAATAGCTCCTGAGAAAGATTGGTTCATGATCAGGAAGGTAGTTGCTGCACAACTTTAGTTTAGCGGAAGAATGTCTATAGCACTACCACTGACCTATTGGTCTTACAAGCGCTTGTTGAGAGAGGTTTTAGTTGATACAGACACCATAATCACTTGGTGCAAGCAGCATGGGCTTCTGGCTCGCTCTATGCCTTGTCATGGGTGTGGAGGAGCTATGGGATGGGAGAATGTAACCGAAACAGATGGGTACAGGTACAGTGCAGCTATAAACATGAGACAGAGAATAATACAACCCTGTTTATGCAGGTGGAGGTGCCCAGACAGAAAGTGACGGAAGAAGAGGTCCATTCGGCATGCTTCATGGTTTGAAGGCAGTCATCTGTCGCTGGAGAAGATCCTAGAGATTACCTATCTGTGGGCAGAGGAAATCCAGCAGATTAAGATTAGGAAGTGGGTTGGGATCACTGAACACACAGGTGTTGACTGGTGCCACTTCCTACGAGAGGTAATAATAATAATAATAGTAATAAATCCATTATACTTCATTGCCCTCACTCTTTACAGCTGTGTGCCCAATATATTGACAGTCATCCCGACATGCTTGGAGGTCCAGGCACTGTTGTCGAAATTGATGAAGCTAAATTTGGCAAAAGAAAATACAACAGGGGCCGAATCACGAATGGGAAGTGGGTCCCTAGGAGGAGTAGAACGTGGCACTGATAAAGTGTTTCTAGCTGTTGTGCCTTGCCGTGATGTCAACACGCTCATTCCTGTAATCCAGAAGTATGTGCTTCCTGGCAAAGAGATGAGTGGAGAGCCTATACGAGTCTCAGTCAAGTTGGGTATACACACCTAACAGTCAACTATTCTCAGCATTTTGTTGACCCTGTTACTGGTGCATACACCCAATCCATCGAGGGTACATGGACAAATGCCAAGAGGAAGATGAAGCTTCATGGCACCAGCAAGCCCCTCTTGGAAGGGTACCTTATAGAATATGTGTGGAGGAGAAAGTATGGCAAAGAGACTCCATTTGCACAAATTATTAATCATATTTCAGATGTTTACAAAGTTTAATTTATTATTGTATCATAATAATTCTTATTGTTTAAAAAGTTATGCGCGGCAATTTACGCGGAAGGCGGGTGCGCGGATGGTAGAATGGGCGGCGACGCCAATTGTGGCCACTAAACCTGCAATTGTACCAAACTGTTAACTATTCAGGTATGCAAGGGTTATTCTAATGGAAAGATGCTGTTCTGTCGTTTAAGAAACATGAAACTAGTGGTTGCCATCTTGAATCAGTAGAAATGATTCTGTCTTTGCCAACCTCTACTAAGCATATTGGTGCACAACTCTCTCAGCAGTTTGCACTCGAGATGGAGGATAATGGGAAGATGCTAATGAAGATTTTCTCTCACATCAGGGTATTGGCTAGGCAAGGGTTAGTCCTTCGAGGTGATGGGGAATTAGTAATTTTGTTCAATTTCTCAAGTGTGACGGTGATGCATTAACCATGAACTGGTTGCAGAGGAAGATCAACAAATATACGTCCCAAGTACTTCGAATCTCACCCTTTTTAGCCATCATGATTGATGAAACGACTAATCGTGAACAAGTAACCATTGTTATTCGAAGAGTTAATGAAGATTTCAAAGTGTATGAGGAGTTTATTGGGCTTTACGAAGTTGATACTATTGGTGCTGAATGTCTTACAAAAGTAATCAAGGACTGCTTGCTAAGACTGAACTTGCCAATCAGTAAAGTGGTCAATGCTATGATGGCTGCAACACAATGAGTGGGACAAAAACAGGAGTTGCTAAGAGAATATCAGAAGAGGAACCACGTGCTGTGTTTACACACTGCTATGGTCATGCGCTAAATCTAGCTGCTAATGATACTGTCAAAAAGTTAAAGACTCCATGGATACTACACAAAGCAGATTAAGTTTTGACCTAGATGTGATGCAGTCTTCCGTGTCCATAAAACTGAAAACGATAAGCTATCTGATTCACCTTCACCTGGTTTAAGACTTCTTTGCACTACTCGATGGACTGTCCATGCTGACTCACTCTTAAGTATTATGGACAATTATTCTGCATTGCTAAGTACTTGGGAAGAAGCTTTAAAAATTACTAAAGATACTGAGGCCAAGGCACGAATTCAAGATGTGAGGGCACAAATGAAAACATTTGATTTTCTCTTTGGTACTGTCTTGGGAAAAATGGTTCTTAGACATACTGATAATCTCAGCTGAACTTTACAAAATCCAGAAACTTCAGCAGCAGAGGGCCAAGAAGTAGCTAGCACGGTTACTTGCACACTTGACAAGCTACGAGATGACATGACTTATGACTTATTTTGATCAAGACTTGCTGAAGACTTTGAAATTGAAGAACCTCACTTGCCTCGTCGTCGTAAGCCACCTAGAAGATATGATGAAGGTATCGAAGGAGATTTTCACACCGATGTAAAATTGTACTACCGTCAACAATACTTTGAAGCCATTGATCTTGTGGTGCATTCAATAAAAGATAGGTTCGATCAACCAGAATACAGAATCTACCAGAATTTGGAACAGCTTCTGTTAAAGTCCTGCTGGAATGAAGACATCACAGAGGAATTTGATTCTTTTTACAAAGATGACTTCCATCCTAAAGTTCTTCAAGCCCAGTTGCTTACTTTTAGATTGGAATTTCAGCGAATTCAGAAGGAAATGTATGTTGAAAAGAATCAGAATACGACAAAAATTTCTGATATCAAGGCATTCTTTTCAGACTTGACGGCTGCTAAGAAATTGTTGCTTTCTGAAGGGTGTCGACTTTTCAAACTTATTTTGATCATGCCAGCCACCAATTCTACTTCAGAAAGGTCATTTAGTGCACTTTGCAGGGTAAAAAGTTATTTGCGAAACACCATGAGTCAGTTAAGGTTAAATAATCTCATGATATTACATGTCCATAAGGAGTTAACAGACAAAATGGAACTGAAAGATGCTGCAAATGAATTCACAGGAGATTCCGAACACAGGCTGATGATTTTTGGAAAACTAAAGTAATCACTAAACATCACAGTGTTAACTGATATCACAATAATTAGAGGTTATGCTAAAATATTTAAAGTAGTGAAGTAATTAAAATATTATTTTGTAAACTAATAACCCCACTTATTTAATGTGTACCACTTGTGTGCATGTGTGCATATATATATATTATAACAAAATAGAATCTACATGGCCTGACCAATCAAATTTTGCTTGCTCAGGGCCTGGACCTTGAGGACTCCAAGCATTATGTCATCCTGTCCACCACACTTCAGCTGCATACTCTATAAAAGGTCTCACTAGAAGCTCTCACATTATCCTTCCTCTGTCTACTTCCACCTTCCCATTCACTTTCCTCATCCATGTCACCTTCCCAACCCAATCTACTGCCTTCTTTGCCATCCTCTTTAACTGAACATTAAGTACCCCTTAACTTCCTATCAAACTATAATCCAAAGTACTTGAATTCTTCTACTTCTTCCGATATCTCCTCACCCAACCTCCAATTCACTCTTGCTTCTCTCATCCCTGTTACAATGATCTTGCTTTTCTTAATATTGAAACTTCATCTTCCACCTTAACATATATGCCTGTACCACATCAATTAAATTATTATTTCTTATTTCTTATTAGTATTTCCCCCTTAACCAGTTCATGTGCCAAGGTGTGGTTTGCAACTAGCTACTAGTATACACCAAGCTCAGGTGAGTTTTAGAGTATGTTGTTATTTCTAATGAAGGCTAGAGCATCTAGCTGAAATGTAGGGTGAGTAAATTACAAGTTAATTATTGAGGAAGTTATTCTAATAAAGGTTGTTAAGAAATTAATTGCCGACTTTATATGTTTTTTATATTTAATATATAAAGCATGAACTTTTCGGACATTCTCTTCACTTCAATTTATGCCAGTCAGAGGAGTAGGTTCTTGCTTTACTGATAGTTGAGAGAGAGCAAGACTCTTAGCCTATCCAGGTCATGGACTTGTTTTTGAATCTCAACATCATCTGTAGTAATAATTATAGGTCCAACAATACCATCAGATCTGACTTCAACATTCTAACTATCACAGTCAGAGGGGAGATATCATAAAATTCAAATGCTTACAAAAACCTGTGGTTATGATTCAGAGCTCCATAGATTCTGCACACTTCAGTATATGAACTTGTTATATATTTCAAAAGATAGATCTTACTGTTTGAACACTATTTTTTTGTGCATAGTTATAATCATGCCAAAGTTAATAGAGCCAAAATCATGCAAACCTGATGCCTGAAGTTGTGGCTTCTGATTGGAAAGTGCCAGACAGCTCAAATTACTATCTGCGGCAAGAGGAGGCCTTAAGGATGGTTCACAATATGACGGTGGCACTGCTTACTGTATTTCATTTGCATTGTGATGGTTCACAATACAATATAATGCTATAGCATACCATTGCATCTCATTGAGTGGTAATTGACTTTTGACCTTCCTACTAGAACGGACTGTGACAGCAGTGAAGAAGTGTGATACATGTATTTGATAATGCTTTGGGATAATAGGAGGTTAATAAAGAGAAAGATGCTGGCTAACAACTATCTCTAGCTATAACTAGTATAGTTATAACTAGTATAGTTATAGCTAAAGCATTCTTACTTGTCATGAAACTTGCTTCCAAGCATTTCCCTTTGTTCTTACACCCCTATGTTTTTGAATATGTCGCCACAAACAAGAGAAGCTTCTGACTGATTCAATCATCTTCTTTTCATCAATCGGCATCTTCTAACTAAGCCGCTGATGGGGCAGTTGATCATGTGCCAGATTGTAGCATTCTGATTGACACAATGCTGCATAGCTAATGCTGGAATAGAATATTTTTTTTCATGCTGTTGCTTTTCCTTGTGTTGTTATAGAACATTTTTCTATTTAAGCATGGTGTTGCTTTTCCCTGTGTGGTTATAGAAAATTTTTCTATTTAAGCATGCTGTTGCTTTTACCTTTGTGGTTATAGAACTTTTACTTTTCCTTGTGTGGTTGGGTTCAAGAGAGTTGAGAAGTTTTGTAAATTTTGTAGTCATGGACTCAATAATAATAATGAACAGGAAACACGATATTGTTGATAGGTTTGGTCAAATGTGAATAGCATTTAAATGTTACTAGTTGCTGTTTGAGTTTGTCAAAGAGAAAATCAGCCAAAATAACTATCTACCGCTTACCATTTACTGCAATGGCTAATATATACAGGGGAGAATACAGTCGTAAACATTTTCTGAAGTATGTCCCAGAGAAGACTTTTTTGACAGAGATAAATGAGAGAGAGAGAGGTCAATTGGGGATAGCAAATTCCATAGAGGGACAACAGTATTGATGTATCATTTCTAAGTTGCTGGTATCTTTGAGAGGTGATGGATGATAAGAATGAACTGTATCTGAGTATGTTAAAGGGACAAGTAAAGCTGTTGTCATGGGCGTACGCAAGGGGGGGAGTGGGGAGGAGAGGGGGTTCTGGGGGTTCTGCAGAACCCCCCTTCATTTTAATGATATTCATTGGAATGTGTTTGTGTGTGTATTTTCCCCTCCTCAGATTTTATTTCAGACACTGGCACGTTTCATTAATATAATTTTAATTATACATAGGTACATTGATAGTGTCAAATAATGTGGAAACAAAATTACAATAACTTAATGAGCTAATCATTGCACAGTTACACATGATGCACATATAGTGAGTAGTGTGGAACTAGTGAGCTACAACTCAACCATGAAGAGGCAACGACAATCTATGGACATCAGGTCATTTTTCAGCCATGAGGATGAAGATAAGAGAAATTATTGCTAGCTATTTAGCTTGAAGCCTGTACGCTTATAAACCAATCTCATTTATTCAGATTCTAGTGAACCTCAGTCTGATCTGGATCATCCTGAAATCAGTACCACTCTGGAAATCTCTCATGTAGATGAAGTTCCTGTACTTAATGAAGGCTCAATTGGAAGTGCCAAAGGACCAGAATCATATGATATTGTTAATTTATTATCTCCCAATAGGTCTATTGATGATGCTGCTTGTTTAAATATAATTTGGCAAGATGCTCTAGTCTTTTTATTCCTTATGCCAAAACATTGATTATTCCTGATGAAGACTGGAGCATCAAACCCAAACACTCAGAAGAAAACTTAGGTTGATTGCTGAGGAAGTTGTGGTCATCATCTACTGCCACATGTGAATTTGTTGAAAATGTTTTATAAAACAATATATATCGCATTGACCTGTCTAAAAGAACATAAACAAGACTGTACTGGAACCATTCTTTACTGGCTAAATAATTAAAAGCAGTATATAAATTCGTATAACAGCCAATAGATTGTTGTTTTGTTGATATATTTTGTTTTGTGTGGTGGATGACAACAGTAAATATGCTAAGTATGAGCTTTGTACACTACACATAAATACATGCCATGTCTTGTTGCTATGTTGACTGGACCAATGTAGGGTTAGCTATAGCCTCCTTGATAAGGACTTGGTAACAGTAGGATAATTCTACCAACCAATACCAGATTTTTTTGTAGGACTTCACTCTCCTTTGGACTTTCTACAGTTTCCAGGAGTGAGGAAAAAAACCAAATAGCAGAATTGAGCACTAGTCATTCATTTTTCTTATAATAGAGCATGTGCATCCTTCATTATAAAAGAACATGTGAACAAGCTTCATTCCATCATTGACACTACTAATACCCATGCCTTTTTCTCTATTGAGAAGCAGAGTAGTCTTGGATGTACACTGCAACATCTCGAGTCTTCTTGTACTCAAGTTGTTATGAATGTACCAGTTGTATGCAACATGTGCAATTGGAAAAACACAGAAATAAACGAGATCTTTGAAGATGAATTTCTCAAATTTTCTATGTATTTTAATACTGCTAATCTACTACCTTAGCAAAAGATTCACTTTTTTCTAGCTGAACCAACAATTTTAGGCAGCTTATAATCAACCGGTGTGTGTTTTAGCCGAGATATAAGCTTTACTTTTTGGTGGGGTTGCTGTCAGCCATTTAAACCAATATATAGAGTGGTAATCACTGGCCTATTATGTTTGTTTGTGTACAAGCTATTTTGTTACATATAAAGTTGGTGAAATACAGTGAATATTAAAATTGTGTTATCTCATTGCTTGCAGTTTCTTTCAAAAACACAAAGTCTGAAGGCCACGTCTTGACCACCATTTTTTATCACTATGGCATATAAGATGCTAGGCCTTATCAGCATTCTGGTGGTGACCATGGTTACAGGAGAGTTTGCAGCATCTAAGCCTCACCTCATGTTCTTACTGGTGGATGACTGGGGTTGGGCTAATGTTGGCTATCACAACACCTCCAACAAGGAAGTTGTCACTCCTAATATTGATGCCCTAGTGAAAGATGGACTGGAACTAAATCACCACTATGTCTATAAATTCTGCTCCCCATCTCGTTCTTGCTTGATGAGTGGACGACTTCCCATTCACGTGAATGACCAAAATAAAAAGCCTAATATTTACAATCCCAATGATAAAGTATCGGGATTTGCTGGCATACCTCGAAACATGACTGGACTAGCCGAAAAATTGAGATATGCTGGCTATGCCACTCACCAGGTGGGCAAGTGGGATGCTGGCATGGCTACTCCAGATCACACACCACAGGGAAGAGGCTTCCAGAGCTCCTTTGGTTACTTCCATCATGCCAACGATTACTACACCGAAAAAATTGGATTCTGTGCATCAGTTGGTATTGTTGACTTGTGGGATACAGATATGCCAGCACATGGTGTGAATGGCACTGGTCCAGACAAATATGAAGAAGGACTTTTCAGAGAGAGAGCCCTTAAAGTCATTAACAATCATGACCCATCTGTTCCACTCTTCCTCTACTATGCTCCTCATATTGTGCACGGTCCTTTGCAAGTTCCAGATAGCTACCTCACCAAGTTTAGCTTCATCCCAAATCATGATAGACAGTATTACCATGCAATGGTTAACTATTTGGATGATGTAGTTGGAGAATTGGTCGCTGCTTTAAAGAGTCGTGGATTATGGGACAACCTCTTGCTTGTTACTGCCAGTGATAATGGAGGACCTGTGTACTGGAGGTGGTGCCAACAACTACCCACTCAAGGGTGGGAAGTCGTCGGATTGGCAAGGAGGTATTCGGGGAAATGCATTTGTTTCTGGTGGTTATTTGCCACAGACTATGCGTGGGGTTAAGACAGATGGTTACGTCCATCTGGCTGACTGGTATGGAACTTTCTGTGGCCTAGCAGGTGTGGATCCTACTGACCAAAAAGCAGCAGCAGCCGAGCTACCTCCTGTTGACAGCATGGATATGTGGCCACTCATTTCTGGAAAAAACTCAACCTCTCCACGTTCAGATATTCCAGTTAGCTATTTAACATTAATCAGTGGTGACTACAAGATTTTGCTTGGAGCTGTGAAGCAAGCTGGATGGACTGGCCCTCACTATCCCAACAATACCAACCCTCATGGTGGCATTTTCAATTTTCAGTTCTGTGGAGAGAGTGGTTGTCTATACAATATAAAAGATGATCCTGACGAGCGCAATAATCTCGCCAGTGATATGCCAGAGATGCTGAAGGAAATGAACATGAAGCTCGCCATGTATCAAAAGACACATTTCAATCCACATCGAGGAAAAAAATGGCCAGGTGCTTGTGACACTGCTATGAACAAATATGGAGGGTTCTGGGGGCCATTTCTGCCCTAAACCTGCTCCGACAACACTTTTTAGACTTATGAATTTAACTTAGAGAATATGTCATTATATTATAATGATGTGGAGCTTATCTCTATGTGATGATTCACACTTGATCTGGTAGAATGACTTGTTACTTATTGCTGACATTAATTATCTTTGCAATCAGTGTGGCATCTGTATGTGATAATATAGATTACAACAATATTACTCATATATATTGGTAATTAGGTGGGGGGAGGGGGGGGGGGGATTCTCTGTGAAATAAAAATGTATCTTTCAGATAACAATTTTAAGATTTCAGTACAAAGCATATTCATGCCTGTGGCTTCCACAGTAAACCTGTTAGCTTCTTTATAAGCATACTCTGTTTTCTGCATAAGCAGCGCAATTCTCACTGGTAGTGCAGCCATTCTTCCAGCTAATTGTTTTCTCATACCATTGCTAAGCCCGCATTATTTCAGACGGGAGTCCCGTTGTTATTTTTTACGGGTGAACTGAGCTAAATATGCGCCATCATCAAGTTTTCCGTAACTCCCCTGTGAGGGCTTTCGCTCGCCAATAAGCCTGCTGCAGGCATTAACCTATCTCTCCTATTCCAACCTGTCCTGGGTATTGACAAAAAAGGCAAGTCCAGTTGAATTAGCCCTATTCCCCTGATCCCACCCTCCCTGGATCCTATGTGTGAACATCCATGAGGACAAACAAACAGACAGACAGAGAGATAGACAGACACAGAGAGAGAAAGGAGAAATATTATAAACAAATTGTGAGGTACAAAATAGTGAGCCAGTATATGTTTGACTGCCTACACTAGCATAATGTTGAAGAGTCACAGCTAGAGATGTTGAATAAAATTTCCATTACTCTGTTGTAGTCAACGACAAGTATTTTCACCTTTGATTTTCAAGCCCCCCTAATTAGCTCTGATAGTACTGCTGTGGGAAATCTTGGTTTAGGGATGATATCTCTTTAACCAGGGCCAGAAATAGAGTTGCTATAGAGAAATGTTATCTCTATAGAATGACAAACTATGAAATAATGGGAAGAAAACTATTATGAGGTATTCTAATTGTGTGTATATATATATCTGTATTTTCTATCATTGATAATGATGCAGGACAAAAGTGAGTTACTAAATTTGGGAAAAGGGGGTCATTGTCAAATTTGAATTATTGGCATGGGCCTATGAAGCATTTCTTAAATCTTTTCCAAACAGAAGCTATGAAAACCTGAAGGCAAAGGCTGAGCATTATCAGACACTAAGAGAACTCTATCATAAATACACTTTCTCTACAATTAACTCCTTTTCTATATATCACATACTCAATCATTATAGAGTATTTACAAAACAGATCATGTTGACCATTGGAGTGCAGCAGTTAGTTTGCAAGTTAACCTCACAAAGAATATTGTTTGCAAAATTAATTGAAGAATAAAACACAAAGTGAAAAAAACGTCGACTATAAGGCAGAGATATATATCGTAGAGTGAAACAATCTATGGACTGCATTGAGAGGGATGAATGTATTGTGATGGCAGCTAAATGCCATTAAGATTTTGCCAGAATTTGTTTATAGTCATAAGAGAGGTAAATATCGCGATCATTCAAAAATGTATGTATTAAAGATACCAATGGACAATGCAGTCAATTAACCCACTTCATATCTGTGCAACACCACTAAATAATCAACAACAGTATAACACTCGACAAACATGTTAACATTGTATAGAGAAGCCGTTGCTGGTATATAAATATCCTCGGCCTTCGGTTCCTCCATGCATGCACCTCTCATCTCATGTGCTCTCACTCCTGCACAATCAATATAAATTAGTGAAGTACAAATAAGGAAAAAGAGCAAACTGGAAAGAAACAGACAACAGAATGGTGACAATGAGAAGAACTGATGCTCTGGAAAATAAGAATGACGATATTGGCTTTATCGAATTTAGTGAACCTTCAGAACCATAGCACCAGACACTCTAAGCAATAGCTGTTGTCACAACATACAAATACTAAATGGCACATTATGCAAACATGTGATGTACAACAGGCATGTATGCATTAATTGGAATTCTAACTCATTTATAACTTGCCAAGACTTCACTCATGATTCAAGTAACACTGCACCATTTTCAGCTGTTTTGATGGTAAACATGCATGTGTGCTTATTATAGCATATGGTCCATATTAGTATGGTATATTGTGCACCAAAAATGCAGCCTGTATGCGAGCATTCACAAGTGGCTTGTCTGGCCCTTTATTGTGACCAACACTTGAGAACAAAAATCTGAAAGGAGTATTATTGTCAATGTTTCTCAAGGTAGATTAGCGTGATTCTCTCAATCAAGATTTCTGCGAACCAATCATGACTGGTTCATAAAGTCTTTTTTATAGTATATCATACCTCAATGATAAACAGAACCAGCATTGAAAAAAACACTATTGGAACAGACGGAAGGAATGCACAACACACACTAACAGCATGCAAATGTTGACCAACTGTTTAAGTATGGTGGCTTATCCGAGTGTAGAAAAGGAACACGTCACTCATTACCTGAGACACACACAATAAGACATCCTGCATACCAAACTTCTGGTCACAAATATAACTTCAATGGTAATTCAACACTGGTTCTCATGAATCTGCACCTAGACAACCACCACACTAACTTGACTACAGTGTGAAGCAAATTTTTATGACACATTAAAAAAAGAATGACATTCGGCATAATGCAGAAGATAGCTAGTAATACACTGACATTCACCAGAATGCTGTTTTAAAGTTTTTCTCTCATCTAAAACAACCACCTGCTATTATAATGGTATGGCTAAATAAAAAATGTCCCTAACATTTTTCTTCTTTAGCACATGTGCCTGTCACAAATACTCATGGCTACGCTCCTATGTTGTCCCCTCGAGGTCAAAGTCAACAGCTCCATATGGTATATTGTTAGCCCTCAATTTGTCAGGTGAGCATAACTGCCACTGAACCCATTTAGTCTTCGATAACCTCACCCCTCTAGAATCCTATGGATCAAAGATCTCAGACACCTAATACACATGACTGCTGAACCAGTTGGGAGGAGTGCCTGCACTATGTCAAGCCCTTTGTTGTGATGTGGACAACACAGAGATATCTGTCATTTGAGCTATATATCAAGTTCATAAGGTGAAGTGTGCAGAATGCATGGAGCTCCAAAATCTTAACCACAATCGCTTTTTGCAGACATGTTCAGACATGTTCAGACTGTTTCCCCCCTGATATGTTGTAGAGGGTTAAGTCCCTACCTCATGGTGTATGAACAGGTAGCCACCTTTTGGGAAGGACAGAATGCTCCACTATGAAGTTGGTCTCCCCAAACATGTACATAGTCTTTTGTTTCCAACCGCAACTCAAGGCTAAGGCTTCCCTGTGGGGAGGATCAGTAATGCCATAATATCTTGTGGCAGACAAACCTGGGGACTCTACCGGAGGGTGTTTATAAAACACAGACCAAACACCTCATCAGCATATAAAACACAGAACAGACCAGCAAATCAGTTAGCCTGAATAAGGAATACATAGCTAAGCACAAGACCACCTCACTGACACTAGACTGCTCTGCCTATAAGGCTAGCTTAGATAATGCTTCACCATCACTGCATTTGCAGGACAGAGGAACTCGGGGAATGAATTGCTCTGTAGAGCTTTTTCATCACATGACATTTGATGACATCAAGCGCTCTGCGCAGAGTCCCTGGTGTACAGCAGTGTTCAGTTTGTATTGGAAAGCATGCAGAAGTTGTCTTCCTATGCTGAATAGCTCACCGGGGATGCGAAGGCAAGGTTCCAAGAGAAGATATCCCTCATACAAGGCTTGGATCCTTCTACTGGAGAGTGTACAGATGAGACCCCACCCATTGATGCTAGTTATTTAGTTTAACTACAAACCAGTTTCTTACAATTTAAAGCTCACAGGTCATTAGAATCCTACAATCAATTTGTGTGTGGATGGATTAAGGAAGTTCACACATGGAAAACGTCTGGAAAATTTGTAACAACTGGACGTGTAAGCTAGGCTCTAAAGCTAACTGTGTTTGCACCATTGACTTAGCTTCATGGCATGCAGGTTCGTCACTCGCAGAGATTCAATGAAACACCATTAAGTTGTTGGATAATATGGAAGAAACTGGAGAAGTGTGTTGTGCATGCTGCAACTGTATGGCAGGCCTGGCTAAGACGTGCACTCATGTTGCTCTGCGTTCTTCTATTTAGAGGCTCAAGCAAGGCTGCAAGGGAATGCAACATGCACCCAGCATAAATGTGAATGGATATTGCCACTTTTCAAAAATATTTGGACTATCTGCCTATGACATGCATCGATTTTACTTCTGCAGAGGGTAAGAAGAGACAATTTGATGAAATGATACAATGTAGTCCATATTCACAGAGTGTTGGTATTAGTGAGGTTAACGATACCTGCAAAGTACGAAAGGGTTCAAGTGACGAGGAAAATAATTTATTTTTCAACAATTTAAGCCAAAGCATTACGAAACCTGCAATATTATCAGCAGTTTCAGAATACTCCAGCCATTATATACCCAAAATTACACTTCCTGAATTCCCCCAGCCACTGTCGTTGCTTTATAATCTGAATTATTTGAAGTTACGCTACCATGAACTATTGGAGAAGTGTGAGTTAGTAAACATTGATCTAACACAGAACATGGCCTTAACAGTTGAGAAGGAGCCAAGAAAACAATAATTAAAAAAATGTGGTTTAAGTATCGTTCTAAGAATAACTGCTAATATGAAATCAGTTTCCCATACTGATGCAGCAAATCCTTCTCAGAGTTTGTTGAAGTCTCTCTGTTATCCTCAATCCTTCATTTTTAATAGCAAACAAACAAATTGAGGTTTCTCACACGAAAAGTCAGCAAAGGATCGGTACCAGAAGATGTTGAAAGAAACACATGCTGATTTTACATCGCAAGACAGTGGCCTTATCATCAATCCTCAGTGGCCATTTATTGGTGCACCCCCAGATGGAAATGTTTCATGTTCATGTTGTGGGAAAGGTGTCATAGAAATCAAATGCCCTTACAGTCACAGAGGAGAAAGTATTGAAGTTGCTGCTCATTGACCAAAAATTTTATCTCAAGGAAAATTCCGAGGGTTACTTCATTTGGATCGTGGCCATTCCTATTTTTATCAAATCCAAAGACAACTCTTTGTTAGTGATGCTGACTACTGCCACTTTTGTGTATTCACTTTTTCCAGTGATGAAGAACATGGTTTCCACATGGAATGCACTCTGACTTTTGGGAAATTTGTGTTCGTAAAGCGCAAGCTGTTTTTCAGATCTTGTGTACTTCCAGAGTTGCTCGGAAAGTGGTACACACGTTCAAAGGAAATCTTTACATCATTGGGTATTCCAAGTACTAGTAGCACCAGCAGTGATCCAAAAACCCATCTGTTTATTGCTACTGCAAAGGACCCGATGAAGATGAAATGATAGCCTGTGAAAATACAAACTGTAGTATTGAGTGGTGCATGTTTGAAAATTCAAGAAATTCCTAAGGAAATAGGACTGCAGAATATTTCCAGAGTTCCAATATATAGAAGAAAGAAAGTAAAATACACATAACATATTTATAGCTAGCTATAATATTATAGTAACTTGTCACTTCATCCCTTATCAATTTTTTTAAATTTACAAACAATGTTATAATGAAATCTCATGAAAAATCAATCTGATAATAAATACATGTATATACATGTACTTCTTTAAAAATTCAGTCAAACTGGATGACAGAATCACACACATTACATAGAGCACAACACACATGGACAATATGATCAGCACTCCGAAAAGGACAGTCTCACGTGATCTGTGAGTCAAATGAAAAAGCCCTGGTGCTTAACTTTCTAGATAGACATTTACATATTATAGGCAGAACTCTATTGGAGTTTTTTTTTTGCTTTTTAAGACTTAAACAAAATATGAAGATATGCTATGCCAAATTTACTGAAATCATATTACCATCCTCTTGCTACTTCTAGTAAGTTCTAGACATTGTTCAAACTACTACTGTAGTTTTCAGTAAAATTAGCACCAAAGTTCGAAATACTTCAAATTAGCTAATTAGAGGCTGCTACTCAATTATCAGTGGGGCCTGAGGGTAGTCTGGCTTAACCACACACCAACACACTAAGAGCTGAGTGATGGTCTGTTGTCACCGCACAAAAATATTGCAGATCAATTTGCACATATGGCCAGTCTTGTGGCTATTGCTCAGGAAGAAGTTAAACTGATGGTGGCAGCAGCTATAGATAATGCTACCAGTTGCAGCCATAGGAAGCCTAAATTCTGGAGGTTTTGTTTCTGGAAGGGATATCTTTGGCATCCCCCCTACCAGGATTTGGGAAGAGCTTGTGGCCTTTGATGAGCTACTCTCAACTGACAAGACATTCATCGCAGTAGTAATTGTTCCATTGAAAACTATGACGACCAGCCAATAAAATCAGTGCAATATGTGTGCTCTAGCTAACTATTAACCTTTATGCAATATTCTACATTTAACTGTTCAAAACTGGCCTATAGATGTTACTATTTACCATGTATATAAGCATGTATACACTCATGTCTATGTATTCAATTCACACAGCTCATGCATCGTCCGGGTTTTGTTGAAGTTTGTGCTGTAAATGTTGTCACAAGAGTAAACTTCTGAGGAAACAACTTAGTAGCGAAAAGGTGCAGCTGCTTGGTAATTTAGCTTATTTTAAAAAAAAATTTAATATTGTCACAAAAGTAATCTTCATAGGAAACCAACTAATCACTTCCTGGTAGCAAAATTGTGCAACTGCTTGCTGACAGTTCAGCTGGACTCGATATAGTGTACTTATTGTATTGATGAATGTCAATGCTTCTGAGGATAATTCTTTGTACAGTTTCGAGTGCAAATTTATGCGTGGAAAAAGTCCAAACATAAGGTATAAGATCCTTGAAGAGCCTTTAGGGGCTGCACCTTGCAAAGAATCAATTGCTTGATGGTAGTTGAAACTACCAAATTATATAAGAAGCTGCCAAGTGATTTTTAGCTGATATACATTAAATGGACAGTACTTTAAAATAGGGGAACTATAAAATCACATTATTCTTAAACAGATAAACTTAAAAAATCTCAAACTGTCAAAAAACACACCATCATAGCAGTTTATATATCAAAGTTTTAAGGCAGAAATGGTCCCCAGAATCCTCCATAGGTGTTCAAAGCAGTGTCACAAGCTCCTGGCCAAGTGAATCCTCGATCCGGGTTGAAATATGTCTTTTGATACGTGGCGAGCTTCATATTCATTTCCTTCATCATATCCGGCATATCGCTGGCGAGATTATTGCGTTCCTCAGGATCGTCTTTTATGTTGTATAGACATCCATAGTCTCCACAGAATTCAAAATTGAAAATGCCACCATGAGGGTTGGTATTGTTGGGATAGTGAGGGCCAGTCCATCCAGCTTGGTTCACAGTTCCAAGCAAAATCTTGTAGTCACCACTGATTAATGTCAAATAGCTAGCTGGAATATCTGAACGTGGAGAGGTTGAGTTTTTCCCAGAAATGAGTGGCCACATATCCATGCTGTCAACAGGAGGTAGCTTGGCTGCTGCTGCTTTTTTGTCAGTAGGATCCACCCCCGCTAGGCCACAGAAAGTGCCATACCAGTCAGCCAGATGGACGTAACCATCTGTCTTAACCCCATGCATAGTCTGTGGCAAATAACCACCAGAAACAAATGCATTTACTCGAATCCCCCCTTGCCAATCCGACATCTTCCCACCCTTGAGTGGGTAGTTGTTGGCACCTCCCGTAGGATATACAGGTCCTCCATTATCACTGGCAGTAACAAGCAAGAGGTTGTCCCATAATCCACGATTCTTTAAAGCAGCGACCAAGTCACCCACTACATCGTCCAAATAGTTAACCATTGCATGGTAATATTGTCTATCATGATTTGGGATGAAGTTAAACTTGGTGACGTAGCTTTCTGGAACTTGCAAAGGACCATGCACAATATGAGGAGCATAGTAGAGGAAGAGTGGAACGGATGGGTCATGATTGTTAATGACTTTAAGGGCTCTCTCTCTGAAAAGCCCCTCTTCATATTTGTCTGGTCCAGTGCCATTCACACCATGTGCTGGCCTATCTGTATCCCACAAGTCCACAATACCAACTAAATCACAGAATCTGTTTTTTTCAGTGTAGTAATCGTTGGCATGGTGGAAGTAACCAAAGGAGCTCTGAAAGCCTCTTCCCTGTGGTGTGTGATCTGGAGTGGCCATGCCAGCATCCCACTTGCCCACCTGGTGAGTGGCATAGCCAGCACCTCTCAACTTTTCAGCTAGTCCAGTCATATTTCGAGGTATGCCAGCAAATCCCGACATTTTATCATTGGGATTGTAAATATTAGGCTTTAAATTTTTGTCATTCACGTGAATGGGAAGTCGTCCACTCATCAAGCACGAACGAGATGGGGAGCAGAATTTGTAGGCATAGTGTTGATTTAGTTCCAATCCATCTTTAACTAGGGCATCGATGTTAGGAGTGACGACTTCCTTGTTGGAGGTGTTGTGATAGCCAACATTAGCCCAACCCCAGTCATCCACCAGTATGAACATGAGGTGAGGCTTAGATGCCGCAAACCCTCCTGTAGCCATGGTCACGGCCAGAATGCTGATAATACCTAGCACCATAGTGACTGTCAAGATGTAGCCCGAGTAGAAATTTCGTATTGTTGAAAGCAACTGCAAGAAATCATATAAAATGTTTAATATTTACTGCATTTTACCAACCCAACTATAATGAATTTATGATTATATTGTTACACAAACAAAATAAAATAACTGCATAATAAAGACCAGGGAGTGCAGTATCACTCCATATATTGGTTTGACCCTTTAAAAAATTGTGGACAACAATGTCACCAAAAACTAAAGCTTATATTATCTCAGCTAAAACTCACATAGCTTAGAAGCTGCCTAAATTATTGCTCCAGCTGATAATAGCTCCAAATAAACTGCCATCATGTCTTGAATCCTTCACTACGGTAGTAAATCAGCAGCGTAAAATACATTGAAAGAGTGAAAAACCCCCTTGAAATTCTCTTCAAAAATCTTTATTTTTTGTTTGTCTCTGTCTCTGTTTTTCCACTTGCATAAGTTGCATAGAGCTGGACCATGTATAACAACTCGAGTACAAGAAGACTCGAAATGTTCCAATCTACATCCACGACTACTCTGCTTACTCTGCTTCTCAATTGAAAAAAGGCATGAGTATTAGTAGTGTCAATGATGCAATCAAGCTTGTTCACAGGCTGTTTCGTAATTAGAGATGCACGTACTGTATTATGAGAAGAACAAATGACTTGTGCTCAGTTTTGCTGTTTGGTTTTTGTGCTCGCTCCTGGGAAACTGTAGCAAGTCCCAAGGAGACTGGCACATGCTGATATATGTGTGGTGGATAATGTGGTGACATGGGTAAGTCAATAATAGCAACACTACATGGCATATATTTATGTGCAATATACACTCATACTTAGTAGTATCACACTGAAATGGTTCTATTACAGAAAAATATCTATTTAGAGAAGTATTATATGAGTTCAATTAATGATCTCTCTCTTCCTCCACCCCCCTCCCCCACCCCCCTCCCTCCTACCTGTAAATGTGGGGCACTGTGAAGTCACCTTTTTAGTAGAAACTCCAATGAATTAGAGGAATTATTCTTAGCTCACTGCTAACTATCCTGAAAGTCTCCAACAATAATGGTTGCTATGGCTCAACCATATCAAGGACTGTTTATAAGGGAGATGAGGGAAAATTTGTTCCAGTGCTACTGCAACGTGTCAAGAACTATGAACAGTTACAATTGTTCGCTCGTGCAGTGTCTAGTTGCCTCCCACGGACCTGACCTTTCAACCAACACCTTAAATAAGGTAAAAGACTTACAAATTTACACGCCAACAATTTACAACCCACAATCTAAAACCAAGTCATGTGTAGCTACTCTATAAATCACACTATGATAAGTCACACCACCAATCTTGCCATCTTTACAAACAAATGGCTTATAGGGAAGCAGACTGTAAACTTAGAATAAAGGTCACCATGGAGGTCAAAATCTTGACTTTTCTGATTTTGAGCATAGATCCTCGAAGTAGATAAGGACACATATTTAAGATTAATTCTGGGAGAAATTCAGATACTGCTTGGCTCTATTGCTTGATAGTGGCAAGCTAGCTTGGAAATTATATAGCCTTGGTACTGAACTGTAACATACCAAGCTTCTAAAGTGGCTCCAACATTCATGGCAATTTGGCAAACCCTGTAAGTAGCAGTATAGCGGACTAGCCCAGAACATTAAACACTTACAAAAATGTGTCTTCATTCATCCTTACAGCTTATCACCACCACCTTATAATCTCTCCCATTCCAATACTTTTTATGTCCTTGGCAGTATGTCCCAGTTCTAATTTTAATAGTACATAATTTATACTTGGGTCTCATTTTTTAATGTAATTTAGCTAGCAAAGCAAGTTGGCTCTCTAATCATGTCAATTGAGATTTTTTTGGGTGATATAAAATGAAGGATAGAGCTATATATGAATGGATGAATACCAAAAAAGTGATGCTGAACATGCGAGCGCTCCCTTGCTGCAGCAGAGGAAACAACCACCTGCAATATTGTTCCTCTGGCTGAGACAAGAATTACTTCTTTTTCACTCCATCTCCCAAACTACTAGTAGTATATATAGCTATACACATTAATTTTAGTTCAAATCTTATTAAGAAATCCCCAAACGCTCTACTCACCAGCAGTAGCTGAACTAGCTACTACCTGAACTATATATCAGCTAAGAACTTTTCAAGTCCAACTTTTTAAGTTGGTTGAGTGGGTGCCAGTTAGCTATATACCTAGCTAGCACATGGTTTTATGTAAGCTAGCTGTTATCTAAAAGAACTCGCCTTGAGTGTCACTGTCTTTACACCGAACACGAAGCAGAGAGCCTAGGTGGAGAGTAGCTGCATCCTCCGTCTATATAGTCCGCACAGCCAAACACCCAACACGCGAGCAGCGGAGTAAGCTGGTCAGGTGAATGATTTTAAGGGCTGTATATTTCGTCGCCCCCCACGCATTTAACGTTTCTGCACTGCGCACATGTCCAGATCACTTGTATGGCTGCATTAACCTACCTTAAGCTCTCCATCGATGTCTAGATTCTAGCTGAACTCTCTGGTTAAAAGGGGGGATTGTATATACCACGGAAACTAGATTTTTCTGATTTTTCTCTTTTTCCCCTTTTTTTCTTTCAAGCTATTCTTGTATCTATACTCTAGCCATTTGCAAAGTTTTAGAGGTATTGGATGCTCCATTCCGAAGTTATGTTGGTTTTTGTCCATGCAATTTCACTTCATCTTGATTCAAGAATCGAAGAAAAGGCCAACCAAAGGGGAGACAGTTGCATTTTTAATTTTTTTAAAACTTGTGGTTACAACTTTAGAGCTCCATAGATTCTGCAAACTTCATGGTATGGACTTGATATATAGCTGAAAAGCTAGGTCTCTCTGTGTGCTTTCTTTGATACTAAAATATGTTTCATAGGAATAACTATAGGCAAGTTACTAACCTAATATATATACAGGTGTATTAATTTTGATGGCATGAGAGATGTAATAATCTTGGTTGTAGCACAATGTCTTGTCTGTGGATCTGATTTGACCAAAAAAACAGGCAGAGCCGTGGAAAGTGATTGTCAAGGATACCATTAGAATGAGTGATCTATGTCTGGACAACTTGCTTGAGGAGCACCAGTGTATGCAGCTGAACTCATATATACATTACCTTAACGAAAGACATTTTATGGGGATGACAACCTTCAAAAACTGAATGCAAAACAAAGATATAAGTTCTAACCAATTTTTATGCCAAAGTTTCAATAGAAATGCTTCAGGGCATCAGGGGTGGTTAAAATGTTGGCATAAAACAGTTCAAGGTGATTAAAAAGTTAATGTACCATTTGAAAAAGACTTGTAGTAATTATGCAGTGATGAAGGATGAGCCTTACAGCACAGCAAAGGGCTTGACACCATGCATACTCTCCTCCCAACTTGGCTCCAGCAGTCATGTGTATTAGGCATGAAGATCTTTGACCCCTGGATTCCATTAACCTGGATGGGTGATGTTATCGCAGACTGAATCGTTTCAAACATGGCAGTTATGTTCATTTGACAAGTTGAGGTACCTAGCAATATATGTTTGCTTGCTGTATGGAGCTGTTGAATTTGACCTCAATGGGTGAACATAGAGTGTAGCCATGAGTATTTGTGACAGGTACAGGTGCTGGAGAAGAAAAATGTATGTGGCATTTTTATTTAGCCATTCCATTATAATAGCAGGTGATTGTTTTAGATGAGATAAGAAAAACTTCGAAACAGCATACACTGGTGAATGAGTAGTTATAATAAAGTTTATGTTCTTCAGCATCATGTAGAACGTCTTAAAATTATAGATGTGCCCAGAAAATTTGCTCCACAATATTGTCAAGGTTAATAATTATTGACGATTGTGCATGTATATATGCTCAACAAGTTGTGGCTGCTATGAGATCTGTATTGCTCATCTCACTGTAGTATAATTAATTCTGGTGAGGCTTTCAAGTGTGTGCTTTGTATCGAATACTAAGTTTGACAGTGTGATCACACCAGCACCCCAGCATGACTGAAACCTGAGCAAGTCAAAGCTGACTATGGTAGCCAGATATTGATGTGCTTATAATATAGCAAGTTAGCAGACTAATGTGCCCAGAGTTCCCTATTGCTTCCCATAAGCCACCTAACACATTGAGTGGCTGCTGATATTAAAAAAAGTTGCAATATTGTGCCACCTTGCTAATCATAAATAGGCTGGTACTTAGTAGTGTTCAGTTAGTGAATTAGTTCAGATTACTCAAACTGTTTAATTTGCACTGTAGTTGTAATAATTTATACAGCACTGCATGTGTACATGTAACTACAGAGTATTTTTGATAAAGCTTTTTCTGAGTAATGGTCCTGAGTTGGTTCTTTGTGTGCTTGCAATGCAGTATACTACACATTATAGTACATTTAAGTCCATATATTTACTTGTACACATCACAAAACTTGTATACACACACAGACAGCTGTTTGGGTTGGTACTTTGTAGCTACAAACCTATTTGGTAGAACCACTTAGAACTGGTAGGCCCATGTACATTAATCAGCTAATTGCCAATCCCCCTTGGGTTAGTGGGGGATTAGCCCTGCACGGTACTTTGACATAACTTTATCAGTATGCAAGCATTTATCACATCAAATATTAAAGTTAACACACTCCTGTCCACTGATTATTTTTCTTCTCTTCTAAAATCTGAGTTGCACTAGAACCTGAGCATCCTGAACTACCTTGGTCTTCACCTGAATCATGTTCTGCATGACCATGTTGCTAAGTGCTCTCCTTGGAAACTGCTAAATTCATTGAGAATGCCGCTCTATTGGTGTTTCCTATAGGTAATAGCTCTTGCACCTCCCTTCTGTTTGGAGACTGTGGCTAATAAACTCTCATAGCTGTTTCCTCATGTTCATATCTTTCAGCACCACCACTCTTTTGCTGTCCCTAAATTGTT
>JAQNBH010000012.1:12495952-12548452 GCA_028752905.1 Cladorhizidae sp. MBARI D1340-BT2 | reverse complement strand
GCTTTTAATTATTTAGCCAGTAAAGTGTCACCACAATGGTTGTGGTATAGATGGGCATAGTCTTGTTTATGTTCTTTTAGATGGGCCAATGCATTGTTTTGTAAGACATTTTCAACAAACACTCAGTAGATGATGACCACAACTTTCTCAGCAATCAACCTGAATTTTCTTCTCAGTGTTTCAGTTTGATGCTCCAGTCTTCATCAGGAATAATTTTCTTTTCAGTGTTTTGGCATAAGGAATAAAAAGGCTAGAGCATCTTGCCAAATTATATTTAAGTTTAACTGTTGAGAAGGTCGTTTACATAAGCATTGGGCATATTGCACCCTATCATCCTATTGCTTGGCTCATTATTTCATTTTATGATATTGTGAGACAAAGGGAAAGAAACCTTAGGTGGGGAAGGGGGGAGGGGGAAGATGAGTTTTAAAAATCGGGAGAGGGGATTAAAATTTGGGGAGGGGAGGCAGCTAGTAAACTAGGTAAAGTTTGTAAGTGTAGATTGTATTGCACGAGTTGAACTAGTCGAGTCCAAGAACTTTTGTGTAAATCAGATTCCAAACATAGGGTTTCTAATACCGATCTCTAGCATCCCTATCTAATATAGTTGGCACGATTAGAGAAAGATTCACATTAGAGTCTCACACGAAGCTTGTCACAGAGGATTGTACAGTAATCCCGCTTTTGAGAAAATACCCTCAAAGGAGGTGGTATTTCACCAGAGCTGGGTGGAGCAATCGTATTGCAACTAAGTTTATTTAAGTTACTGTGTGTATTACTGTAAAGTTCACATGACCAATGCATGGTAATGTTTTTGCAAGAGATGCTTTGTTTATAGCAAGAAATAGTTCAAAATAATCATCATTACTTTTTTCACCTATCTTATTTAAACACGAATTCTCTTCCAAAGTAAGCAATATCCTTTCTCTGGTAGATATGGTTAAACAATGGCTAACTGCCCCCAACTACATATATAACTAATACATCTGTCCAGTATTAGCTGCAAGCATACTGAACAACTTCTGTATAAAATACTGGTTGAATTGGTCATATAAAGTGTCCTGCTTGTGGCTTGTGGAATTGTTTAATGCTTTATGGGTGGTTTGTTAATTAAGCATGTTTAGCTGGTTATTGGTGGCTATAGAAGTTGCTCTGTGTCTAGAGGAGGTAAGCAGATTGGTGCATTCTCTTACACAGGATGTGTGTTTGGGAGGAGGAGTCTCTCAGAAGAGGGATTATGTGCTCCGTTTTGTACCCATTGTTTCCTTCACTTGATCATATTGCAGCAGGAGTTACCAAACCACGTCCTGTGAGCAGTATTTGACTGGTTACTACATTTTGACTGGCCTGTCAGGACCATGCCGGACAGAAGAGAAAGATAGACTTGCTTCTACAATCTATCAGCACTTGCATGCAATATAAATCATACTTCATTGTAACATATCTTATTCCCGCAACACTTCAGTCTGAATAGTTGTATAATTGTTAGTAGTTGCATAGTGTACCATCCTGATTGGACAGAGTCATAATCTCACTTTGTAATTTCACCACATATGGTTGTTTCCTGAACCAATGGGAGGTGACCTATAAAAGGGGAGATTCTTGTAAACGAGACTTTTCCTTGCATTGACAATTAAAATACACTTTAAACTCTATCAGTCTTTGTGGGGACTTTCTCTGGTGGCAGCATATCAGCGGAGTACTGAGCGTAATCTCACCACTCACATGGCCTCCCATTCAGGCCTGTAAAATTTTTAATCATGCAAATTTGGACCATCTCTTTCTACCTGCAACTGTTTCTGGAAGGTCTTGTAACTGAGAAACTTGCACTGACATCTATGTCTACTGGGAATTCCCTTCAATCTTTGTTCTTGAGAAATAATACACTGCTGGATGGATTATTTCTTGCTTTAGTTCTGCTCTGGACAGTGTGGCATAGGTTTGTTTGTTTACCAGATATTATACAGAAACAGGTTATTCTATCTACTGATATCATAGTTTGAAATGTACTCCTTAAAAAGATATAGCTGCAATGCAGTAGAGGAAGGACATTGCTCTCAGTAATTGCACCGTTGACACATGACAGTAATTTACAACCCACAATCTGCTACTCTATATAAATCACACCATGATAATTGATAAGTCACACCACCAATCTTGCCATCTTTACAAACCAACACACGCACTTACAAATCAATGGCTTATAGGGAAGCACAACTATCTCTTGGAATAAAGGTCCCTCATGGAGGACAAAATCTTGACTTCAGATTCTGACCATAGCTCCTTGTTAAGAGGCACTTATACCTGGTTTAGCAATCAATCGAAGTGACTGTCTCTCTACATCGTGCAATTGAGATTTTTTGGCATGATATATGAAAAAAAATTCTGTTACACTACATGCACCCATAATACATGGACTAATAGGTAGTATACATAATATATTACATGCACCCATAATACATGTACTAGTAGGTAGTATACATATACTACATGCACCCATAATACATGGACTAGTAGGTAGTATACATATACTACACGCACCCATAATACATGGACTAGTAGGTAGTATACATATACTACATGCGCCCATAATACATGGACTAGTAGGTAGTATACATATACTACATGCACCCATAATACATGGACTAGTAGGTAGTATACATATACTACATGCACCATGGACTAGTAGGTAGTATACATATACTACATGCACCCATAATACATGGACTAGTAGGTAGTATACATATGCTACATGCACCCATAATACATGGACTAGTAGGTAGTATACAGAGTAATAAGCATGCTCTGCCATACATCACTAAGGAATATTTTACATGTAGCTAGTTAGAAGTTATCGGAAAAGAGCAGTGCATACATCAGAGATTGAGGGAAGAGAAGAAAGATGATAAGGTTAGCATGGAGAAGGTGAGAGTGGTGTACCCTCAGTCTCCGCAGACAATTGAGTAGCTGTAATTAGGAAAGTCTTAGTTAATTCAACTACTACAGCTCAGCGCCACTCAAGACATGAAACTGAGTGAGGTACACCTCAAGAATGAGTGACTGCAAGAGTGATACATGCTAGTGCATCAAGTACAACATTAGTCATTAAACAATTGGCAAATGATAATGACACGACTACTTCCTGTTATCAATTTGTCCAGGCAGTCACAATGTACAGACCACGGTTCAGGGGGCCCGGGAAGGAGGGAAAGGGATGTTGGCATGGGTGGGAAGCACCGACCGTTCACATTCCAAGTGAAAAAACTGCATGCATGAGTTTAAAGTTTTAAAGCGTGTGAGTCATGACATTGCACGTTTCACGCAGAGTGTATTTGAGTCGGCACATCTGCAACTGTTGCATCAGACAATCTCACGTCATTACATTTGCTGACATTGCAATAAATGTGATGTTCTGTTCAGAAATAGACATCTAGTTGCACAATAGCACAGTTTGTGAGTGTATGCATAAGACCTGAGACAGAAGTAAAGAAGTAAAGGCAGGTGGCATTGGAAAGCAGTAGAGCTTACTATTCTGTGCCTTTTTTATGTCCACCAAAGAAATGGATGTAGGAGGAGATGGGAGCGTACCAAGCCTGCCATTAACCCCCCAAAGTAGCATTAGTGTTGTGAACATGGAACTGCTATAACCAGTACCAGTGTAGTGGATACACTAAAATCTAGAAGGCCTGGGAGATTTGGGTCTTCAATGTGCATCTGTTACTGATGACGTAGAATGCTTGTTGAGCCCAATGCGAGGCAGCATTGCCTGAAACTTCACTACTAAGAATGCCAGATTTGGGTTTTGGAAAGTGTCTGCTGAATTTTGTCAATGTCCAGAATCCGATCTGCCATTTTTTTATCATACGTGCTTCTATGACGGATCACTGTGGGATTTTTCTGTGCCAACAACCCGGAAGAGTAGGAGTCACTAGAAGACAACAACCTCATTTGCACATAGACACGCAACAATGCCTGTTTGAGGAAGTTTGTCATATGGACAATGGTTGTTACATAACTTTCAACAGTGTTTAAAAATTATTAATAATCATAAATTTCAGCTGCTATTAGTATCGTGCACACAGCGACAGGCTGGAGGGAATCTTCCATTAACAGCAGTCTCAAAGCCTGCATAATAGCCTGGACCAGAACAAGTACTGGATACTTAGCCTATCCAAACTTAAATCACTCTAATTCTGTTCTCCATATCGCAGTATGTGCATGATTGAGACTCGCTCTGACCTTGTGCCATTTCCTTTAATTTCACACACAAAACCGAAGGCTTTATTGTCCTACTGGTTGTCTGACCCTGTTGTGAGATCCACTCATATTGTCTACCTTTTTGCATACATTTTTCTGACTTCACACAGGGGATGCTGGGAATTAGGGTCATGCATTGTACCAATTCTTATGGCATGTGTAACTCCACAGCTAGATATTCATGACATTCTACATCACTTTGAACGTAAGGATTGATGTCTAGATTTTGACATATGTATCATTGATACATGACTACCTGTCCATTCCTAATCACACACAACTAGTGCTCCTCGAGGAGGAAATCCAAAACTAGATGCCTTCACAACAATAGAGAATTATATCCTCCCTCCTATAAGTTAGCATAAATAACAAGTTACAAGGCTGGGTTTAATAATAATAATAAGAGATAATTTTGTCATGGCTTCACACATTAAAACCTTTCATAGCCACAGTCACATAGAGTGATGCCACATAGAGTCTAGCTATAACATTCCAGTACAACACTATTAATGTATCAATAAATTCAATTACTGCACCTCCTTGATGGTCATCGCGACTTAGAATAATTTTTAATCATAATTTTCTTCCTCCCTATCTTAATTATAGGATTACAACAGTTAAAACATAAAAGCTAGGAAGAGCGTATCTTAAGGGCACTCCAAGAGAAAGAAGACAAATAGAGTCATGCCTCAGATCATCATCTCGAGTATTATATGTTGGGCGTGTCGGACAATCACTTACCACTATCTGCAGACTAGTCGCAAGAAGCAAGAAAATGGTATTGTAATTTCTGTAGATTTAACAGTCGGTAATGCCATAGCATATCTTCGTATTTTGTTTAAAACCTCCAAAGAAGTTTATTCTGTCTTGGAAGTTCATCACCATGTGTAATAAAGCGATTCACCCGAGTGTCTAGTCTTTCAGCTATACCTCTGTCTTGCAAATACAGTGGGTGAACCATAGCCCATTATTCCCCTATAGGCAGAGGAGTCAGGTATCAATGAGGTCTGGTCTTGTGCCACTTGTCGAGGTGATCTGACCTGTCTTATTTCTTATTTGCTGAATGGCCAGTCGGTTCTGTGTTTTAAATACACCCCCAGGAAGATCCACAGGTCTGCCTTGCATTGAAGCTGAAAATTAAACAACAAAATTCCATTGTCATATCGTGGGATCCACCTTCTCAGTTGAGCATGATCTGTCCTTCCCAAAAGATGGCTAACACAACACCATGTGTTGAGGGACTTAACCAGCTACCTCATTCAGACTGTTTCCTGAGGTATCTACCATGAGTTGAGAGACTTATGAGGGACTTAACTGGCTACCTCATGTTAGAGAGTGTGTCCTGATATAGCATGAGTTGAGGGACTTAACTGGCCAACTACCTCATGTCAGACGGTGCCCTGATATAGCATGAGTTGAAGTACTTAACTGACTAGCTACCTCATGTGTATCCTGATTGTTGGAACTGCACCCCCAATATCTGAACAGTGAAAAACTTCACGGTCTCCAGCAGCACACAAAACAGCACATGAATATAAAGTGGCTGATGACAATTTATGGGGAAGCATGTTAAAAAAAGATTTGATGTTGAACCCACATTGCAGCCCATCCTCTCTGCACGTTTGTTACCAAAGCCACAAAAGTGATAGAACTTATCTTATGTACAAAGAATGATGGTGAGACCTTCTGAATCTCCCTTCTATTTTTTGTGTACACAGAATAAGACATGCTGCAATGACATCTTACAAAACACTAGATTTTACCTGCCTTCATAAAATGCAAAACAAAGATTGATCTTTTTATCAATTGGTTATCTTTGCCAACATTTCAATTGAAATGCTTCAATCTCTATTGGGGTGGTTAAAATGTTGGCATAAAAATTGTTCAAGCTGATTAAAAAATAAATCTACTGTTTTCAAAAGACATGCTGCAGTTATGCAGCAAAGAAGTATGGGCCTACAGCAGAACAATGGGCTGGATGCAGTGGAGACACTGCTCAGTAGTCATGTGCATTAGGAATGTGAGATCTTTTGACCAGCCACAGAATCCCATTATCTTGGTGGTGTGAAGTTAACAGATACTGAATGGGTTTAACAATGACAGTTATGTACACATGACCAATTCTGGCTGCTAGAAAAAAATGTTTGCTTGCCATATAGAGCTGTTGAATTTGGCCTCAAAGTGGCGACATACAAGTGTAGCCATGAGTATTTGTGACAGGTACATGTTCTAGAAGAAGAAAGTTTGAGCATTTGCCACATTATAATAGCAGACAATTTTTGCAGATAACAAATGCAAAACTTTGGAACAGCATGCACTGGTGAATATCAGTGGAACAGCAACTATAATATATCATGCAAGATGTCTGAAAATCTCATTCTTCTTGGGTTTATCCAAGAAATCTGCTGCACACTGTTGTCAATATTTATTGAAGAATGTGCATGCATTTACGCTAAAACAGTTAATGTATGTCCCAAAGTGGCTTGTACTAGAGATATGTATTGATCAGCTGACTGTGGCATAATTAATTTTGGTGTGGGTTTTCAAGAAGAATTGAATTATAGGTGTACTTTATATACTAAGTTTGATGGTGTGATCACATCAGCACACTTGCTTGACTAAACCCTGAGCAAGTCAACGGTGACGTGGACTATGGTTGCTGGTTATTTGTGCTTATGATATACGAGCCATTCAATATATAGCAAGTATTCTGCATGTGCAGACCAATGTGCATAGAGTTCCCTTCTAACTGTTTACTATGAGCCACTTAACCCATTCTAATTGTCTGCCTGTTAGGAATAGCCGATATTAAAAGGGTTTAATGTTCAACTACAAAAAAAAAACAAGTTGTAGTGTAACATTATTGCGACATAACTTTATCATGTGAGCAATTATGAACTGTGTACCATTTTCAGGCAGTTTACTCGCAGTTTGCTTGAGTATCTACAATATCTGTTATTAGCACTAGTGGACATAGAGCATATGGATGTGTTGTGATATATAGAACCAGGATATCCTGCTTCCTGTTGTGGCAGAATTGAGGCTATCCTGCCAGTGAAGAACAATAGATTGGTCTTGCTAACTTTGTTCTACCTTGATTGATTGAACATTTTTTGTCATGTCAAATCTTAAAGTCCCCACACTCCTCTCCACCTTATTACAAGAAAAAGAATTACCACCTAAAATCTGCGATGCTACTAGAACGTGAGGATCCTGAACAATCTAGTCTTCACCAGAATCATAAAAAGTTACAAATTCAAGTGCTCTCCTTGGGAACTGTCACATACATTGAGAATGTAACTACTGTTTCTCCCATAGGTGTTATCCCTTGCGTCTTCACTTTCTCATTAGGATGTTTGGATGCCCCTTTCCTGACATGAACAATGGTGCAACTTGAATTGCAGATACCTTGGAGTGTACATCTCTTTCCTTCTTTGATTACCAATAGTTTTAGGGAGTCAGATGGTCACCTGGATGTGTCATTATACAGGAAGTCCATGTACACTGCCAGGTATATACCTGCATTTCCTGTTGCACCATCCTTTAATGCCAGTAGAGGTGTCAACATGTATGTCATTAAGAGAAGGGTTGATGATGATACACTCATTCTAAGTGAGGACGAGGACTACCTCAAGGATATATTGGTAAACAATGGTCCATGGATCTCTTCATCTATAGCTATGTGTTGTATGAGAGGAAAAAGATGTGGAAGATGTTGAAGTGGATGGAGATAAGGACCTGGCCATCATTCCTTATGTAGCAGGTCTGAGTGTAGATATGAGGTGGGTCTGTTGAAGATTTGGCTTCAGGACAGTCATTAGATGTAGGCCACCATTGTGGTCACACCTCACAAGAGTGCAGGATAAGTTGCCAGGTTTGATGCATTCCTGTATTTTATGCTGCATTCCTTGCGGTTGTGGCCAGTGCTATAGTGGTGAGATTGTGAGGAGATTGGAGGTGAGGATGAAAGAGCATGAGGCTATATATGAGAAAAGAATGACAAAGAAGTTGCCAAGAGCCGCCGTCCAATTGCATGGAAGGAAGCAATCAATATGGATTAGAAAGGGGAAGGAAGGAGCTGCATATTGTTCTAACACCCAACGACAAGCGCTTCAGTGGTTGGAGCCACGTGACTGCTGGGTTGTTACTCTGAAAACCACATTCATATTGATCTCAAAGGTGCAAGTAAAAAACTTAAGCAAAAAAACAACAAAATATTACTTTGATGTTCCAATCCTCATTTAATTCCTCATTTAATGAATATTCTACCCCTTACTTTATTGTTTTGTCTCGTTCTTTATACTCTATATCTACTGTGATGTGTGGCCTTCTTTTGATGCGGTGTTTCACTCTGAAAATGACTTGGGTGTCTAGCCAAAACATAGGTTATGATTCCTTGTGATTGTTATACTACTACTACTACTGCTACTACTACTATTACTAATACTACTACTATCACTACTAGTACCTTAAATTCTATCAACGTCAATTTAATACTATTTGTAGAGGTGTTAAAAAGGAACATAAAAAGGGGAATAATGTATTCATTCGATCCCATATAACCAAAATACCTATAATATTAGTTTTAACAAAACACATTATTGCGCTCCTCAGGATCGTCTTTTATGTTGAATAGACAACCACTGTCTTAACACTGCTCAACAGCAGAAATGCCACCGCAAGGTTTGGTATTGTTGGGATAGTGAGGGCCAGTCCATCCAGCTTGTTTCACATTTCCAAGCAAAATCTTGTAGTCACCACTGATTAATGTTAAATAGCTAACTGGAATATCTGAAAGTGGAGAGGTTGAGTTTTTGCCAGAAATGAGTGGCCACATATCCATGCTGTCAACAAGAGGTAGCTCGGCTGCTGCTGCTTTTTGGTCAGTAGGATCCACACCCGCTAGGCCAAAGAAAGTTCCATACCAGTCAGCCAGATGGACGTAACCATCTGTCTTAACCCCACGCATAGTCTGTGGCAAATAACCACCAGAAACAAATGCATTTACTCGAATTCCCCCTTGCCAATCAGAGATCTTCCCACCCTTGAGTGGGTAGTTGTTGGCACCTCCTCTGGCATATACAGGTCCTCCGTTGTCACTGGAAGTAACAAGCAAGAGGTTGTCCCACAATCCACGTCTCTTTAAAGCTGCAACCAAGTCACCCACCACATCATCCAAATAGTTAACCATTGCATGATATACACGTCTAATGTAGTCGGGGATGAAGCTAAACTTGGTGAGGTTGCTATCTGGAACTTGCAAAGGACCATGCACAATATGTGGAGCATAGTAGAGGAAGAGTGGAACAGATGGGTCATGATTGTTAATGACTTTAAGGGCTCTTTCTCTGAAAAGTCCTTCTTCATACTTGTCTGGTCCAGTGCCATTCACACCATGTGTTGGCGTTTCTGTATCCCACAAGTCAACAACACCAACTGATGCACAAAATCCATTTTTTTCAGTGTAGTAATCGTTGGCATGGTGGAAGTAACCAAAGGAGCTCTGGAAGCCTCTTCCCTGTGGTGTGTGATCTGGAGTGGCCATGCCAGCATCCCACTTGCCCACCTGGTGAGTGGCATAGAGCCAGCACCTCTCAACTTTTAGGCTAGTCCAGTCATGTTTCGAGGTATGCTTGATACTTTATATTTGGGATTGTAAATATTAGGCGCTAAATTATTGTCATTCACGTGAATGGGAAGTCTTCCATTCATCAAGCAGGAACGAGATGTGCAGTAGAATTTGTAGGCATAGTGTTGATTTAGTTCCAGTCCATCTTTCACTAGGGCATCGATATTAGGAGTGACGACTTCCTTGTTGGAGGTGTTGTGATAGCCAACATTAGCCCACCCCCAGTCCACCAGTATGAACATGAGGTGAGGCTTAGATGCTGCAAACCCTCCTGTAACCACGGTCACCATCAGAATGCTGATAAGACCTAGCATCTTATACGCCATAGAGACAGCAAATAGATGTCAACACATGTCGTATTGTTCAAAGAAACTGCAAGCATTTGATTATGGCACGAGGTTAATATTGGTTAATATTGGATCACTAGAAAGGGGCCCATGGAAAGTAAATTTTAATGTTAAGGCCTGGAGGTGGGTACAACCTGGGTGTGGCCTGAATCGGGCTAAGTCTTGCCTCTATATCCCAGAATAAGGTGCACCTCTTCCCAACCCCTTACCTGCTGAGATCCCATTATTTTAAGGAATGGATTAATTCATCTTGGTTCTTCCCGATAGGCCCACCTTCCTATTACAAGAATATGGTTTCGTTGGTGCTCCTTTGCCCTTGTTTAGCCCTCCCCAAAGTGACCTTCACCCTCTGTACCACCCTCCCAAGCCACATCATTGGTGCCACTGGGGCTTTTGACGATGCTATGAGGGAAGCCATTTCAGAACTCGCAGGAGGTGTCCTGGTCAGACTGGGCTTGGCTAAATGCTTCCCTCCCCAGCTCCCTTCGAGGTTTGAACATTAGGAGAGCCACCCATCATGCCCCAGCTGCATTCATAGCATCACAGGTCCGATCTACCTCCCTAGTAAGTAAGATACTGAGGCACCCCACTGATATCTCCCATTTCTTGGCCCCCGCTCTGGAAGACCTGGCTCAGTTTGCGTGTAAGCCGGATTGGCACTCACTTGAGGATGTATACCTCAGGCAGCGACCCCTCTATCACACCATTGATCTGGCTTCCCTTGACAACTTTTTGGATAGGGCACATAGGACTCACGATCTAGGACATTGGCTCTCTCCACCTCCACCCCCCATTCCGAAGACTGGTTAAATGTAGTCCCTTGCCAAGCCCTTGGTCTCCATCTCCATGACAGGGAGTTCCGTCTGTGCCTCCATTACTGGCTGGATTTGACAATGATGGAGGAGAATACACTATGCCCCATATGTCAAGCTATCCCCTTGGTGACCACCAAGTTGGATGTGGGGGTAATGGGAACTGGATCCTCCGGCACGACTCCGTCTGGGATGCACTGTTTTCAGTTGCCCAGTCAGCTGCCTTGGTGCCCCAGAAAGTATTGTCTGCCTTAATTCCTGGTTCCTGTAGCCGCCCGGCCGATGTGTTCCGCCCTGTCTGGAAGAGAGGTTTACCAGCAGCTTTGGATACCACCGTGATATCTACTCTCCAGAGGTAGACCCTAGAAGGGCCGTCCATTACCCAGGGTCATGCTATCTATGTGGGTCATGAGAGGAAAATGACCGCCCATGCTGAAGCCTCTCCTTCAGTTGGTGTGTCCTTCACCCCAATAGTAGTTGAATCCCTGGGAAGGCTACCGAAGTCATCATGACCATTGGACTGGGAGGGTTAAGGGCTAGGCATTCCACCAGCTGGAACAACTTGGCATTTGTTTCAGAGGCTAGCCATAACCTTGTGGCGAGGGAACTAGGCTCTCTGGATGAACCGGCACTCTATCTGAGCTCCCGATGTAGATGGGACCATCTGACTTTATTAATGAACTCTATTCTGTATTCATGTGTTATATATAGTGTCTTGCAGGCCAAAACACATTTTTTGGGGGTAATTAGTTTATGAGTGGATTCTTATGTGCACGCATGTACTAAATTCATAGCGAAGTGCACAGCAGCAGAACAGCTGTTTTATTTTCCAGAATAGATGAAGAAAATACACTTGACTTCAGAAAAGGAGAAAGCGAAAAAAATCAAAGCGTGCTTCTGAAGCAGAAGAACATAGAGAACTGAGATTGAAAAAAGGTGAGTGTTAGAAAAGATTCTTGTGCTATCAACCTGTGCGGTTCACACCATAATGGAGGTGTGTTTATTGGGAGTGTGCCATATAAACCTCTATTTTTAAGAGAACTTTGATAATAATAATAATTACTACTACATGTACTAGTATATACTTCACCTTAGATTAAAGAGGTCTCAAAAAAGTGAAGGGAAGAATATATTCAAACAACCCCATTACCAATATATAATATTGATAGGGCAGTATAGTATTAGTGTAATCTATGTTATGAAATACTCAAATACAGATGCCACACTGATTGCAAAGATAATTAATGTCAGCAATAGGACAAGTCCCTTTACCAGGTCAAGTGCGATTCATCACAAAGAGAAACTCTACATCATTCACAGAGATGACATATTATTCTCAAAGTCTTAAGTCTAAAAAGTGTTGTCGGAGCAAAGTTTTAGGGCAGAAATGGCCCCCAGAACCCTCCATATTTGTTCATAGCGCTATCACAAACACCTGGCCATTTTTTCCCTCGATGTGGATTGAAATGTGTCTTTTGATACATGGCGAGCTTCATGTTCATTTCCTTCAGCATCTCTGGCATATTGCCGGCGAGATTATTGCGCTCCTCAAGATCATCTTTTATATTGTATAGACAACCACTGTCTCCACATAACTCAAAATTGAAAATGCCACCATGAGGGTTGGTATTGTTGGGATAGTGAGGGCCAGTCCATCCAGCTTGTTTCACAGTTCCAAGCAAAATCTTGTAGTCACCACTGATTAATGTCAAATAGCTAACTGGAATATCTGAACGTGGAGAGGTTGAGTTTTTGCCAGAAATGAGTGGCCACATATCCATGCTGTCAACAGGAGGTAGGTCGGCTGCTGCTGCTTTTTGGTCAGTAGGATCCACACCCGCTAGGCCACAGAAAGTTCCATACCAGTCAGCCAGATGGATGTAACCATCTGTCTTAACCCCATGCATAGTCTGTGGCAAATAACCACCAGAAACAAATGCATTTCCTCGAATACCTCCTTGCCAATCTGACGACTTCCCACCCTTGAGTGGGTAGTTGTTGGCACCTCCTCCAGGATACACAGGTCCTCCATTATCACTGGCAGTAACAAGCAAGAGGTTGTCCCATAATCCACGACTCTTTAAAGCAGCGACCAAGTCACCCACCACATCATCCAAATAGTTAACCATTGCATGGTAATATTGTCTATCATGATTTGGGATGTAGCTAAATTTGGTGAGGTAGCTATCTGGAACTTGCAAAGGACCGTGCACAATATGTGGAGCATAGTAGAGGAAGAGTGGAACAGATGGGTCATGATTGTTAATGACTTTAAGGGCTCTCTCTCTGAAAAGTCCTTCTTCGTACTTGTCGGGCCCAGTGCCATTCACACCATGTGCTGGCATATCTGTATCCCACAAGTCAACAATATTAACTGATGCACAGAATCCAATTTTTTCAGTGTAGTAATCGTTGGCATGGTGGAAGTAACCAAAGGAGCTCTGGAAGCCTCTTCCCTGTGGTGTGTGATCTGGAGTGGCCATGCCAGCATCCCACTTGCCCACCTGGTGAGTGGCATAGCCAGCATCTCTCAACTTTTCGGCTAGTCCAGTCATGTTTCGAGGTATGCCAGCAAATCCCGACACTTTATCTTTGGGATTGTAAATATTGGGCTTTTTATTTTTGTCATTCACGTGAATGGGAAGTCGACCACTCATCAAGCAGGAACGAGATGGGGAGCAGAATTTATAGACATAGTGGTGATTTAGTTCCAGTCCATCTTTCACTAGGGCATCAATATTAGGAGTGACAACTTCCTTGTTGGAGGTGTTGTGATAGCCAACATTAGCCCAACCCCAGTCATCCACCAGTATGAACATGAGGTGAGGCTTAGGTGCTGCGAATCCTCCTGTAACCATGGTGGTTCCAGCCAGAATGCTGATAAGGCCTAGCATCTTATATGCCATAGTGATAAATAGTAGTGAAGACATGGTGCTTTTAGAGACTTTGTGTTTTCGAAAGAAACTGCAAGAAATGAGATAATATAATTTTAATATTCAATTTATTATAGCTTGTACACAAGCAAACATAATAGGTCAGTGATTATCACTCTATATATTGGATTAAATGGCTGACAGCAACCACACCAAAAAGTAAAGCTTATATCTCAGCTAAAACACACACATGTTTCTTATAAGCTGCCTAAAATTGTTGTTTCAACTCCAAAATGCTGCTACTTGAATCTTTCGCTAAGGTAGTAGATCAGCAGCATAAAAATACATAGATCCAGAATATTTAGTTGAAGATGTAATAGATTATTCTATGAATGGCAGGTATAAAATCCCCTTCTTTAGTTCAAAGTCGCATCAGGTTACCATTCTGCTGCTGAAGATCATATTAAATATATGTTGGATATGAATAGCCTATTAATAAAAATTCCTGTAATTGTTGGTGGTTGCATGGTGTATCATTCTGATTGGACAGAGTCATAATCACACTTTGTAAGTTCACCATATATGGTTGTATCATGACCAATGGGAGCCGACCTATAAAAGGGGAGCTTCTTTGGTAAATGAGGAATGTTCCCTTGCATTTACAATTAAATCTTTACAGGGGACTTTCTCTGGTGGCAGCATATCAGCGGAATACTGAGCTTAATCCCTCAACCCCTCACATAGCCTCCCATTCAGGCTTGTAAATTGCATCACTCTCACAGAATAAACTCGTTAATTTTTAATCATTCAGATTTAGACCACCTCTTTCTACCTGCAACTGTTTCTGGAAGGTTTTGTAAATGAGAAACTTGCACTGACATCTATGCTTACTGGGAACTCCCTTCGTTCTTTGTTCTTGAGAAATAATTCGCTGCTGGATGGATTATTTCTTGCTTTAGTTCTGCTCTGGACATAGTGTGGCATAGGTTGGTTTGTTTAGAATAAAGTTAGAAGTTGCAAAAAATATTGGAAAAGAGCAGTGCATTCCTTAGAGACTGAGGAAGAGAAGAAAGAAAGATGGAAGATAAGAAATGATACAGTTAGGGCTAGGATGAGTGTAAAAAAGTACAGCTGAAGTTGAGGGTGCTCCCTTGGTGCATCAAAGGAAAGGGAATGACCAGCAATGTTGTTCCTATATATGGCTGACTAAAATTGATTATATTTTTCTCCATCTCACTTTGACTCAGCAAACAATGCACCACATTCTTTACTATATTTTAGTTTGCTAATAATAAAACCAAAAAAGCAGCTAAGAACTTTTCAAGGTCAACTTATAGCTATATACCCAATGAGTCAGTTGAGTGAGGTGCTAGCGAACTATCTACTAGCTAGCTGTTAGCCCTCTATAAACCTACATTAAATCAACTGACCTTACGTGCCACAGTCACCCAACACAGCACGGAGAAGTAGAGAGCAGCTTCACCCTCAGTTTCTTCAGACAATTGAGTAGCAGTAATTAGGAAAGTCTAAGTTAATTGATTTTACTCAGCTCAGTGCCACTCAAGACATGAGGTACACCACAAGAATGTGTGATTGCAAGAGTGATACATGCCAGTGCTTGTTACAAAACATGGTCATTAAATAAAAAATTTGCACACAGACATGCCACAATTTCTGTTTGAGGAAGTTTGTCAGCAAGACTCCACACAATTTGCCTCTATAATTGCCTCCATCACCTTCTGGCCATTTGCATGTTTAGAAACATTCTTAATGGTTGTCACATGACTTTCAACAAACATTTAATTTTTTAAATTAATACTATCATAAATGTTCAGCTATTAGTATTGTGTTTAACATGCACACAGCGACAGGCTGGAGGGAATCTTCCACTAACAGCAGTCTCAAAGCCTGCATAATAGCCTGGACCAGAACAATTACTAGATACTTAGCCTATCCAAACTTAAATCTCTCTAATTCTGTTCTCCATATCGCAGTATGTACATGATCGACAGTCTTTCTGACCTTGTGCCATTTCCTTTAATTTCATACACAAAACTGAAGGCTTTAATATCTTTCTGGTTGTCTGGCCTTGGTCTGAGATCCACTTGAATTTTCCCTCTTTTTTGAGACATTTTTCTGACTTCACACAGGGTATGCTGGGCATGGTCATGCATTGTACCAATTCTTTTGGCATGTGTTTGTAGTGATAACTCAACAGCTAGATTTTCATCACATTCTACATCACTTTGAACGTAAGGATTGATGTCTAGATTTTGACATGTGTGATACATGACTGACTACCTGTCCATTCCTAATCACACAACTAGTGCTCCTTGAGGAGGAAATCCAAAACTAGTTGACTTCACAACAATAGAGAATTATATCCTTCCTCCTATAAATAACAAGTTACAAGGCTGGGTTTAATATAATATGAGATAATTTTGTCATTGCTTCACACATTCAAACCTTTCGTAGACACAGTCACACATAGAGGAATAGAGTCTAGCTATAACATTCCTATTAATTTATCAATAAATTCAATTACTGCACCTCCTTGATGGTCATCACGACTCTAGCTAGACAACAATCATTTTTACTCTTAGTTTTCTTCCTCCCTATCTTAAATATAGCATTTCAACAGCAGAACGAATCTTAAGGGCACTCCAAGAGAAAGAAGACAAACAGAGTCATGCTTCAGATCATCATCTCGAGCATTATATGTAGGGCGTGTTGGATAATCAATTATCACTATCTGCAAATTTGTCTGGATAGCAAGATCTGCAAACTACTCTGGCTAGCAAGACCATCTGCAGACTACTCTGGCTAGTGAGACTATCTGTAGACTTGTCTGGCTAGCAAGACCAGACGTAGAGCAACTAAATATTGTTATGGATGCTGGCTAGCAGCTAGGATCTAGGAATGCTCGGAATTTAACAGAGGTCACATGCCCCCCCCCTTCAACCCCCCATTTTAAAATCCTCTTCAAGGAAAGATCTCTCACTCCGAGTGTCTGGAAGAAAAACAGCACTAACTAGAAGAACCAAGAAAATGCTATTATTCCCCTATAGGCAGAGGAGTCTGGTGTCAATGAGGTCTGGTCTTGTGCCTTATATAGAGGTGATCTGACCTGTCTTATTTCTTATTTGCTGAATGGCCAGTTTGTTCTGTGTTTTAAATACTCCCCCAGGAAGAGTCCACTGGTCTGCCTTGCATTGCAGCTGAAAACTAAACAACAACATTCCATCGTCATATACTTGAGATCCAACTTCAGTGTTGAGAATGCTCTGTCCCCTTCCCAAAAGATGGCTAAAGCAACACTATGTGTTGAGGGACTTAACCAGCTACCTCATGTCAGACTGTGTCCTGATGTAGCTACCCATAAGTTAAGGGAATTAGAGGGACTTAACTGGCTACATCATGTCAGACTGTGTCCTGATGTACCATAAGTTGAGGGTCTTATGAAGAATTTTACCAGCTACTTCATGTCAGTCTGTGTCATGTACCGTGAGTTGAAGGACTTAACTGGCTAACTACCTCATGTCAGATGGTGTCCTGATATAGCATGAGTTGAAGGACTTAACTGGCATGTCAGACGGTGCCCTGATATAGCATGAGTTGAAGGACTTAACTGGCTAGCTACCTCATGTCAGACTGTGTCCTGATATAGCATGAGTTGAAGGACTTAACTGGCTAGCTACCTCATGTGTATCCTGATTGTTGGAACTACTACATCCCCAATATCTGAACAGTGAAAAACTTCACGGTCTCCAGAAGCACACAAGAGAGTACATGAATATAAAGTGGCTGATGACAATTTATGGGGAAGCATGTTATTAAGGTGTTGAACCCACATTCCAGCCCATCCCTTCTCTGCAGGTTTGCTTCCAAAGCCACAAAAGTGATAGAACTGATCTTATGTGCAAAGAATGATGGTGAGACCTTCTTAATCTCTCTTCTATTGTTTGTGTACACATAGAATAAGACATGCTGCAATGACAACTTACAAAACACTAGAATGTTAATTTTTAGCTGACTTTAAACAAAGATTGATCTTTTTATCAATTTTTTTCTTTGCCAAAGTTTCAATTGAAATGCTTCAGTCTCCATTGGGGTGGTTCAAATGTTGGCATAAAAAATGTGCTGATTAAAAAATTAATCGATGATTTTCAAAAGACATGCTGCAGTTATGCAGCAAGGAAGTATGGGCCTACAGCAGAACAATGGGCTGGATGCAGTGGAGACACTCCTCCCTACTTTGCTCATTTGACCAGCCACAGAATCCCATTAACCAGGGGCGTGTGAAGTTATCAGATACTGAATGGGTTTAACAACGACAGTTATGTTCAGATGACCAATTGTGTTTGCTAGGAATAGATGTTTGCTTGCCGTATGGAGCACTTGAATTTGACCTCGACAGGACCACATACAAATGTAGCCATGAGTATTTGTGACAAGTAAATGTGCTGGAGGAAAAAAAAGTTTGAGGCAGCCATATCATTATAATAGCATAAAATCGTTGTAGATAACAGAGCAAAACCTCGAAACAGCATGCACTGGTGAATGTCAGTGGAACACCAGCTTATAATGTCCTCCTATATCATGCAGGATTTCTGAAAATCTGGGTTTATCTTCCACACTGTTGTTAATATTATTTTATTGAAGAGCGTGCGTGCATTTATGCTAAACCATATGTCCCAAAGTGGCTCGTACAAGAGGTATGTGTTGATCAGCTGACTGTTTTTTTCTTGGCAACATTAATTTTGGTGTGGGTTTTCAAGAAGAATTGAAATTTGGGTGTGGTTTATATTCTAAGTTTGACGGTGTGATCATACCAGCACACTTGCTTGACTAAACCCTGAGCAAGTCAAAGGTGACGTGGACTGTGGTTGCTGGTTAATGACATACTTGCAATTTAAGTATTCTGCATGTGCAGACCAATGTGCTATTTACCAGGAGCCACTTAACCCGTTCTAATTGTCTGCCTGTTAGGAATATGTGATATTAAAAGGGTTTAATGTTCAACTACAAAAAAAACAAGTTGTAGTGTAACATTATTGTGACATAACTTTATCATGTGAGCATTTATGAACTGTGTGTACCATTTCTAGGCAGTTTACTTGTAGTCGAGTATCTACTGTATCTCTTATTAGCACTAGTGGTACATAGAGCACATGGATGTGTTGTGATATATAGAACCAGGATATCCTGCTTGCTGTTGTGGTAGAACTGAGGCTATCCTGCTAGTGAAGAACAATAGATTGGTCTTGCTGACTTATCTGCTTACCTTGATTGATTGAACATTTTTTGTCATGTCAAATCTTCAAGTGATCACACTCCTCTCGACCTTATTACAAGAAAGATAAATAAAATCTTCTCACCTAAAATCTGAGATGCATCTGTTCTACTAGAACTTGAGGATCCTGAACAACCAAGTCTTCACCTGAAATCATAAGACTGAGATAATTTGCTCTGCATGATCATGTTGTTAAAGTTACAAATTTAAGTGCTCTCCTCGGGAACTGTTACATACCTTGAGAATGTCAATTTGACTACTGTTTCTCCTATAAGTGTTATTCCTTACATCTCCACTTTCTCATTAGGATGTTTGGATACCCATTTCCTAACATGAATAATGATGCAACTTGATTACAGATACCTTAGAGTGTACACGTCCAGATGATCTTGTGCTTCCTGTGCTCAATCCAGGAAGGAAAGAGCCAGAAGCTTACCTTCTATTCACTTTTGGATGACGAGAAATTTATCATCCACATACCTATTCCACACTCAGTGGCACAGGAGGGACAGAGTTCAGGGAGAGTTACTCAATACAGATTGGCCAATATTGAGAGTACAAGGCTTAATTTTTTTTTGCATTGAACTGACCTAGGTAACTTAAGTAGGTAGATGCAGGGTCAGATCCAAGATTTAGGGAGGGGTGGGAATGGGATACGCCACCACTGAGATGTCTCAAGCACAGCTACAATTATTTCAAAATTCTGTCAGCTTTAAGGAAAAATCTCACACCCTGATTGTCATTGATCTAAAAAATCTCACGTACGTCCTGTACCGAATCACTCTGAAAATATGTGAATACAGAGAGAACATTGGACAAGGGCAATGTCATCATCAAGATGAAGAGCTGGAAGGAATGTTGGAATCTGATGCCTACATGGACTATTACCAAGTTTCTATTTGTTCTGATTGATGAGTTAAAGTCATACATGGGATGTTGGAGATCAATAATCTGGTAGAGAGACCTTTCCAGGAAGTTGAAAGCATTGCAAAATTGTTTGAGTAATTCTATCTCCTTAAAAGTTATTAAGATCAGTTTTATCAGCAGTAGAAAGTGCATCTTTGGACTCTTAAGTGCCTGTGGTGCTGGCCAATATCTACATACTCAAATTTGTAGACTACAAGCGTGGAAGGTATTAGTGGCAAACACATTTTTCATCATGATAGAATAGAGGCAACTTCTGGACCACCTAAACAGTATTCAACCATCACTATGGAGCAGGAGAGAGAAGAATCTCTTTTCTTCTTCAATTATCAACAGTTATAGGGAGGCAGATGGTCACCTGGATGTATCACTATACAGGAAGTTCATGCATACTGACAGGTACCTGCATTTCCTGTCGAACCATCTTTAATGCCAGTAGAGGTGTCGACATGTATGTCATTAAGAGAAAGGTTGATGATGATACAGTCATTCTAAGTGAGGAACGAGGACTACCTCAAGGATATATTGGTCAACAATGGTCCATGTATCTCTTCATCTATAGCTATGTGTTTGTATGAGAGGAAAAATATGTGGAAGAGGTTGAAGTGGATGGAGATAAGGACCTGTCCATGATTCCTTATGTAGCAGGTCTGAGTGTAGATATGAGGTGGGTCTGTTGAAGATTTGGCTTCAGGACAGTCATTAGATATTGGATACCATTGTGGTCACCTCAGAAGAGTGCAGGATAAGTTGCCAGGTTTGATGCATTCCTGTATTGTATGCCGCATTCCTTGCGGTTGTGGCCAGTGCTACAGTAGTGAGATTATAAGGAGGCTGGAGGTGAGGATGAAAGAGCACAAGGCTATCCATCAGAAAAGGATGACAAAGAAGCCACGACAAAAGAACCACCGCCCAATTGCATGGAAGGAGGCAACCAATATGGATTAGTAAGGAGAAGGAAGGAGCTGCATTTGATGGAAAAATTACACATCCTTCTCAGGACCTTCTGACACCCAAGGACAAGCGCTTCAGTGGTTGGAGCTGCATGGCTGCTGGGTTGTTACTCTCAAGTCTCTTAATTCAAAACCACATTTATATTCATCTCAAAGGTGGAAGTAAAAAACTTAAAAACAAACAAACCTATCCTGATTTAATGAATATTCTACCCCTTACTTTATTGTTTTTGTCTCAGTCCACTCTACATCAATTGTGATGTGTGACCATCTTTTGATGTGGTGTTTCACTCTGAAGTTGACTTCGGGATCTAGCCGTCTTGTGACAAAGATAACTTTGATATAATACTACTACTACTACTACTACTACTACTACTACTACCTCCTTAAATTCAATCGATATCAAATTAATACTGTTTGCAAAGGTGTTAAAAAGGAAATAAAAAGAAGGGAATAATATATCCTGTAACCAAAATACTACTATAATATTAAAGTTATCAATACATATGCCACAACAATTGCAAAGATAATTCATGCACAGCATTGAGTAACTATGTACTACACCAGGTCACGTGATATCCATGACATAGTGAGAAGCTCAATATCATCATTCCATTCACATGATATTATAGCAACTTAGCATTTCATAAATCAGCATAAACTCAAAGTGTTATCAGTAATATCAAGGTCTCAGGGAAGGAAAGGCCCCCAGAAACCTCCGTATTTATTCATAGCAGTAGTACAAGCTCCTGGCCAAGTACTTCCTCGATCTGGGTTGAAATAAGTTGCTTTATACTCGGAAAGCCTCCTTCGCATTTCCTTCTGCATAGCTGGCATTTTGTTAGCGAGATTATTGCGCTCCTCAGGATCGTCCTTTATGTTGAATAGACATCCACTGTCTCCACACTGCTCAACAGCAGAAATACCACCTTGAGGGTTGGTATTGTTGGGATAGTGAGGGCCAGTCCATCCAGCTTGACCCACTTTTCCAACCAATAGCTTGTAGTCACCACTAATTAATGTGTGGTCGCTAACTGGAATATCTGAACGAGGAGAGGTTGAGTTTTTGCCAGAAATGAGTGGCCACATATCCATGCTGTCAACAGGAGGTAGCTCGGCTGCTGCTGCTTTTTGGTCAGTAGGATCCACACCTGCTAGGCCACAGAAAGTTCCATACCAGTCAGCCAGATGGACGTAACCATCTGTCTTAACCCCACGCATAGTCTGTGGCAAATAACCACCAGAAACAAATGCATTTCCTCGAATACCTCCTTGCCAGTCTGATTTCTTCCCACCCTTGAGTGGGTAGTTGTTGGCACCTCCTCCAGGATACACAGGTCCTCCATTATCACTGGCAGTAACAAGCAAGAGGTTGTCCCATAATCCACGACTCTTTAAAGCAGCGACCAAGTCACCAACTACATCATCCAAATAGTTTACCATTGCATGGTAAACACGTCTAACATAATCTGGGATGAAGCTAAACTTGGTGATATATCTATCTGGAACTTGCAAAGGACCATGCACAATATGAGGAGCATAGTAGAGGAAGAGTGGAACAGATGGGTCATGATTGTTAATGACTTTAAGGGCTCTCTCTCTGAAAAGTCCTTCTTCGTACTTGTCTGGTCCAGTGCCATTCACACCATGTGCTGGCTTATCTGTATCCCACAAGTCAACAATACCAGTTGATCCACAGAATCCATCTTTTTCGGTGTAGTAATCGTTGGCATGGTGGAAGTAACCGAAGGAGCTCTGGAAGCCTCTTCCCTGTGGTGTGTGATCTGGAGTAGCCATGCCAGCATCCCACTTGCCCACCTGGTGAGTGGCATAGCCAGCACCTCTCAACTTTTCAGCTAGTCCAGTCATGTTTCGAGGTATGCCAGCAAATCCCGATACTTTATCATTGGGATTGTAAATATCAGGTATTGCATTTTGGTCATTCACGTGAATGGGAAGTCGACCACTCATCAAGCAGGAACGAGAGGGGGAGCAGAATTTATAGACATAGTGGTGATTTAGTTCCAGTCCATCTTTCACTAGGGCATCGATATTAGGAGTGACAACTTCCTTGTTGGAGGTGTTATGATAGCCAACATTAGCCCAACCCCAGTCATCCACCAGTATGAACATGAGGTGAGGCTTAGGTGCTGCAAACCCTCCTGTAACCATGGTCACCGCCAGAATGCTGATAAGACCTAGCATCTTATATGCCATAGAGACAGCAAATGGATATCAACAGATGTTGAAAGAAACTGCAAGCATGATATTGGGTTATGACACTGCATAACCGTGTTTAATATAAATAGAAAGAGGCCCGTCAAAATTAATGTTGAGGCCTGGAGGTGAGTACAACCTGGGTGTGGCCAGGAAGTGAGCGGACAAAAAATTTAAAAACATATTTTATCTTAAAACCATTACATTTTTTGAATTTTTTTTGAAAAAGAAAGGAAACAAAAGCGTTACTCTTAATTATTCCAAGTTATCTTCACTGATATAACCACAGATGATCCTTTACCATTTAAAATCATATACACATAAACGATAGGCTACCTATTCATGTGTGTGTGCGTGTTGTGTGCATGCGTGTTGTGTGTGTTTATTTGTCCTTCATGCATGCCCCCAGTTTTTAAGGTAAGCTTTGCATGAAAGTAAACTTTATACTGGGGCGGGCATAGGCTATGCTGCATTAGGTGATATTGGACTCCAAGCTCATTGGAAGCCACCATCCCCCAAAACTGTACTTGTGCAATTGTTTTTTTCCTTGTCATAGGATATGTATCCTAGCTGAACTTACACACCTGATATTCAAGCATAGTGTATTATGAACTGCATCTCTACACATTCATTTAATGCAGATAATAAAAGCAAGTCCCAAATACCAGATATATATATATATCTATCGCCAGTATAATAATTATAGTATATACCTAAGCAACTGTTTTATCTTAAGCAGCTAGGAAAGGACTTAAAGTCCTAGCAACTCAAATAGCTAGCTATGTAGAACCGACTATAAAAGCTAGCTATAGCTAGATAATGATCAGCTAGCTAGCTTCTTGCTCGGCTCCCCAGAGGGATGGGCTTGTCTACCTGCGTCCAGTTTTATGTTAGCGAGTAGCGCATAAGCCTCGTTCCTAATAAACTTACCTCGATCGCCACCATCCACGCTCCCGAGCACTGGTATAGTCCAAGAGCCTGGGTAGAGAATGTCCGCGCCTGCTGGAGCTAATCGGTAACCGCCAATAGTCTGCTTTTAGCTACGCACTGAAGCGGTAATTGGTTGTAGTTGTACAAATTAATTTACTCTACCACTACTAGTGTAAAAAAACAGACCTACTCCCGAGTTAATGGACTGGTAATGTGATTTCTCTAGTATATACAGTAAGTCCCTCTTAATATATCACACCCTTGGGACCAGCCAAATATATGACAAAATATCAGAATGCAGTTTCTAATAATATTAAAAAAATCATTGAATTTGCATGTAGCTGGCCACGATGAAGTTCAGTCATTGAAAAGAGATCAGTATCTATATACACTTCTTTCAAATATTGTACAAGTTAGTATGTTGCCACCACTAAAAAGGCTCTTATTGTGCTAATGTTCTTGTAGCTAATACGAAGAAGCCTGTATGTTAGCTGCTCCAAAATCAGTATCCCTTTTTTTTTTTTTTGTATGCAATGCCATTCCTAACTGTAAATCTAGCCTCTAGTGACCATAAAACAAGGTTTATCCGGCTTCACAGCCAGTTGGCTAGCTTTCTCTTCTAATATAAATGTGGTGACTGTAACATCCCTAGCCCTAGCATCTGCAAACCAAGTGTACAAACCTTTTCCTACAACTTGGTCTGCTTTTCCTGCCCACCTTCACTTTCGACTACCCACTTGGTTTAGTGAAGCTTCTGTGAGAATTTAATCTTTTCGTTTCATGATTGCCAATTGTTGACTGAGAACAACTGAACAGCTGAGTAAGTTCAGCCCGAGACACCTTCTCTGGAGCAAGCTTGACGGTGTCCAGATTTTGATATACATCTTCTGTATGCTTGCTTATTAGTGGTCAAGAAGGTCAAAACCATAAAGCACTATTAAGGGGGACCTAATCATGTTTAAACCAGGGGCGGGCGCTTGGTCTGGTTTGCTTGCTGTGGTACTCGGCAACTCTTTCTGGGATCCCCGGTGCGTTTCCAGCTTTTGATTGAAGGAAACATCAGTACGCTTGCTTCTTAGTGGTCAAGAAGGTCAAAGCTATTAAGCAGCTATAATTATGTGTAAACCACAAAAAAAGTGCCGCATTCAGAATTCTACAGCTGCTAGATTTCATCATAAGTGTGGCAATTGTATATGAACTTATAACTTCCTTATAAGGAAGACATGCTTGGCACTATTTAAGTCAATTTTAAGCAAGAATAATAATTATTAAAAGTATGACAATTTATAATCGTAAAAAAAAAAGTTACATGTGTCTAGGAATAGTAAAAGGGATTAACAAGTTTGATATTAAGTGGGACTGACCCTATATTTGAGCGAGGGGTGGATACTCGGACTTGATGAAGGCACCTCATCAGCAGTTTCAATTACCAAGGATCATTGTACTGGGTCAACTGCTGGGTGATATTCCTGATGGTAAACTGTGCCTCCACCAATGGAACCAGAGTTTGGGGTCAGTGGGCCAAAAATAGGGTAGCTTCAAGGAGACGGCATGGACAGCTCAGGAAGTGCAGCAGTAGGCAGACCTTCCCTATCCATAATGGGAGGATGTGGCAGGGACAAACTAGAGTAGCTCCCAGATGTGGGCTTGATGTTCGGCATTATGAGGCAAGTGACAACTTCATAAAGCACAGATATCGTAATTCTACTTCTTATGATTCAAATCTAATGATCACTACATAATGAGTTACTGGTTTAGTTCATGGGTTCATACCAGAGGCTGACACATGCTGGCTGAAGCTCTACTCTCTTCAGATAGCAATGATGAACTTTCTGTTTTGCTGGATGGTCAATATGTTCTCACCAGGCTAAAGGTGGTATTCAAATTGGATTCCCATCCAAGTCTATGTGGGTGTCAGCTTGGTTCCTTGTAGAGTGACACCTAGAGGCACACAGCAACTTCTCCTTCCCCACATCTCCATCCCCCCCTCACTAAAGCAGCTAGCAGCTCTCATCTCAAACTCTTAAATCTCTCAAAGAACTCTCAGTTGAAATTACAATGACCTTCTCAGTAATCAACTTGAAATTTGCTCTCTCAGCATTTCGACTAGATGCTATAGCCTTCAAAGCTGTATATATATTAATAATAATAATAACAACAACAACAACAACAAAAATAATAATAATAACAAATTTCAGTTGATGTAAAAAAAATTACAATTGACCTTCCCAGTCATCAACTTGAAATTTACTCTCTCGACGTTTTGACCCAAGCAGTATATTATATATGCCAGGCTGAGGCAAGAACTAGTTAACATAATCAGTACTATAGCTATATAGCAAAGGGCTCGAAAATGATCTAGGTGAACGGTTTTGGCACCAGATTGACATCTCTGCAGGCACTATGATTCTTGAATCACAATATTTTTGTAACACTAGAGTACTAGAACTAGGTACATGTGAAGCTAACCTTTTCCATTGTGTATTTATCCGCATGCAAAGCTAACCTTGTTGTTTCATCATGATAAAATGTAGCTTAACTTTCTGAGCCCTTCACCAAATACTTCCATTCAAGTTACCAGAAAACCGTAAGTGTTGTCTGGCACTGAAGCATAAACACTGTTGAACTAGCTGGCTCCCTTTTTTAGTCTGGGTAAAATGATTTTGGCCTTTCACCATTTTTTGTCTGCCACCTCCACCTACTCCTACACTTTACTATATACCCACTCAGTCCCTCCACACTATTTCTAACCACCTTACCACCACTGCTTGTATTTCCCACCCATTCAGACATGACCATCCATTCCCCAACTGCACCTGCCACTTTAGTCAGCAACACATGCCTTTTCGATACCAAGAAAAGATCAACATTTTTTTACTTCTTTCAGATCTCATAGGACACTCTGGTCGTTTCACATAATCTGCATCTTCTCTTGTAGACTTCCTGACACCGGCGGTACTAAGGGGGGGGCGAAGGGGGCGTCCGCCCCCCCAACCAACACAGCTTTACCAGCCAGCTAGCAAGCTAAGCTCTATCATTCACACACAGATCAGTCACACGGAATTTGATGCCGAGTCTGGACGCCGTTTGTGAGATCACTGACACATGACCACTATCACGAGAATAAGATTGAGTCGAGTGCTGCTTGCTATTGCAAATTGTAGCTTTGAGCTGGCAGCTATTGAATGTCCTTGTGTCGTAGACTCGTAGAGACCTAGTGAATACTTATAGTATAGTAGAGAGCGATTTCTCACCGGACCTACGTAAATCAGTGCGAGTTTAATTATTCGCGTTAATAATTTTTTAATTTTTATTATTATTATTTTTTTTTTTTTTTAATGGCTAGAGTCCAGATTATTTTATTTTTAGTGTAAAGGGACAAACTTTAGACAATAACTGGAGATGCTGAACCGTCTACTTTCCCATTAGGTTTGCCCACAAATCATTGTCATTGTCTAATCATCAGCTCTGAAAACAAAGTTTTCCCTGAGGAGAGACCTTCTTCAAAATTGCAAAACAGTTCTGGATGTATTACAAGTTTTGCATCAGACTGATCTGCACAGAGTGTATGGAGAACTATACCAACTTTATCGTTTGTTTGTCACACTTCCTGTGACCACAGCATCCTATGAAATAAGCTTTAGTAAACTCAACCATTGTTAAAAACAAGCTTCGATCCATGACATCTCAAGAGAGAGTGGAGAACTTAAATGATTCTTTTTGTTGAAAATGATATCACTGCTAAGCTAAATTATGACTCTATTACTGACACCTTTGCGTCCATGGGACCTCAACAAATACAGTTATGATTCCAAAAAATATAAGATATAATATAAATCAATGGCATTGATGTTAATTTCTGCATGACATAAAATAAAAAATTCCTGGAGGTGATATATTGTAGAATGCAGACCATCCCTAGCTATTTTGCATGCACCATGCAATTGTAGCTATGTTTCTCCCCCCCAACATAGTAATGCTGTACACACCTGTGCTTCCTGACCATGACTTCAAACGAATTTAATCTCACCCCTTACTTCTCCTCTAATGCCTTTTATTCTGCTATGTCATCCTTTATCATCCTGTCACACCTTAAACTATTGCTTTCTTCTTCTTCCTCCCAGCACTTTACATTCCTCTCCTCCATTCATGATCTACCAACTCTCATTTACCAGCACATCGCACAAAAGTGTCTGCACATATTATTTGGAGTGCTTGGGGCTTTTCCAAGGCTTCTAAAAGGTTATAGTTCAAAGGACACAGCACACCATACTTGAACAGCTGCCTAAACTTCCTTCACCACTCAGGCCCTTGACAAAACCACACACACACACACACACACACAAACATAGACACCCCCCACCCCCCAACCTTCGCAAACACTCACAGACACATGATTGACCACAAACATGCATAATCAGCATGTAAACACTATATTAGATAATTAGCACCTACTATCCTGTGTCAGAACACTTCAATATGCCTTCCTGTTTCCAGGACAGGTCTGAGGTCATGTTGACAACAAGGTCATTATTGCAGTCTGATTGATACATTGCATATCTGCCAACCCCTCCATTTTTAATTTCCTGGATAATTTTTGCTTGAAAATGGTAATGATCAGCTACTATATACAGTTACTCAATATCACAATCGCTAGAAATATAGCAGTACTAGTAATTACAAAGGCTGCATTACTTTCCTGACTAAGCAACTAGGTTTGCCCTCCCTTGATGCTAGGCTTCATGCAGTACTTATAAGATAAGACCACTCGACTGACACTTGCTATCTTTAAAGACAAATATATTCATAGATAATGTAATAAACATGTGATACAGAATATTGAGTCATATTTTACTGGGTGTCAGAGAGCTCCATATGAAAGTCCCATGATCAGATTGTGGCCATTCTGCTCTCATAGAAGGCTTGATCAATGGTTGCCTTGTTGAATTTAAGATGGTCAGGTCAGTTGGCTGATGAACATGAGCCACTCAAGCACATATGAGAAGGAAGAAGCTGAACTTGCAGCAGAGCCAGTTGATTGTTTGACTGTGAGATTTGACATAGATCACAGAGGCAAACTTCTTGTAAACAACTTAGGTATTTGGACCAATGCCCCCAGATGCTGAGAAGACAAGTGGTGAAAAGGATCCATGTTTGCATACACATTGACAATGGAGGTCACCATTCTTAATGAAGACATAAAATATCACAAAATAATCTCTAGTGTAGAGCAAAACCATGTTCAATGATTGGTAAGGCACTCTGCCATGTGGAAGCTCCTTTCTCCCTGGAAATCTCAATGGTTTTCTGAAGTGAGATCGGAAGTGTTTCAGACACAGCAATAGCAGCTAATGCTTGTGCTGGTCATCCAACTGGACATGCAGAGTTTTGTGCCTTATTGATAATGAGGTTGCTGTTTGACAAGATGCTTGGCTGCTTAGGAGCTGTGTAACTGGATTGGAGCCCCATGATGTTTATTAAATCAAATCTAGATGGTAAGTATCAGAAGAAATCGGAGTCAGATCGTGGTTGAAAAATGTGGTAGAACCATAGTAATAATGATTATAGTCAAGTGATGTCATTTCATGTATTTTGTGAGCATGCCTAGTTGTGCATAGCCTCACTATTGTTCCATTGTTCTTTGTATGGTTCCTCCCCTCTATAGGTGAATGGACTGGAAAGAGTGAGCCAGCTAGAGCTGCCAACATACACTGAGGAACCATCTGGCAGAGTGGGAGACAATATGGCGATACAGTTAGGAGGATAGCTCATCTGGGCCCAGGGACCCACCCAGATGGTGAAGGTCGATATTAAAAGTTCATACTGGATGATTCCAGTCCCCCACATGACCAGCCTTTGCTTGGTATATAAAGAAAGAAAGAGGTATATGAGAACTCAGCCCTACCATTTGGCCCTAGATTAAATCGCAAAATATTTAACGCCTGGCAAATACCCCAATAGATATGCAGGAAGTGGTGGGTAAGAGAGATGGGCAACTACGGAGCACCAGACTTGCTAGAGTGCACCAGGGAATTAGAGATATCGGTGAAGATGTTCTCAAAGTTGAAATAGAGACTCTGCCTAGAGAGAATCAACAATAGCTCCTGAGAAAGATTGGTTCATGATCAGGAAGGTAGTTGCTGCACAAAGATGCAGGCACTATCCCTTACTGGCCAACTGCAACATGCATGCTGTGTGATCAAGCCAGGAAGGACAATGAACAGTTTGTGTGCAGACTATTTGAGGAAATATGGTAAGTCTGTTTTAGCTGGGATTATAAGCTTTTTTGTGCGCCATTTTTAAATGAGTGTCGAATAAATATAGGGAGTGTGTCCCTATATTGTTTGACCAAGCTTTCAGATTGTTGGTGTGCGATGATATTCTAACGCCTTCTTACAAAATTTCTTACCTTACCCTAGGGCTATGAGGCAGTCGATTAAGCTTTTGGCCACAGCAAAATATCCCATCACAAGTTCTGCTTGAATGTAGGATTCAGGTCGGACTCAGCTGGTGGTGGTCATGTTTCTTACCAGCGGCTGTATCCTCTTTCCTGAGTTGTTGATACTATAGAACTGCACTTGTGTGGTGCCAAACAGATACTTTACCAAAGAAGGCGGATTCTCAACTAGATGATAATGGGTCTATACCCAGTCACTCCAACATTTTGCAAGCATTATGTCGTCCTGTCCACCACACTTCAGCTGCATACTCTATAAAAGGTCTCACTAGAAGCTCCCATGTTATCCTTCCTCTGTCTACTTCCACCTTCCCATTCCCTTTCCTCATCCATGTCACCTTCCCAACCCAATCTACTGCCTTCTTTGCCATCCCCTTTAACTGAACATTAAGTACCCCTTAACTTCCTATCAAACTAATAATCCCAAGTACTTGAATTTCTCTACTTCTTCCAATATCTCCTCACCCATCCTACAATTCACTCTTGCTCCCCTCATCCCTGGGCTGTAGCAAGTGGTCAGCTGGCCATGGCCTGACGAATATATATGGGTGTATCGATGTTTTTTTGTACAGTGGGTTATATATCTGCTAAGGCAATCCCAGTCTTTTGCCAATTAGTTTAATTGTTTGCCAACCTGAAGTGTTAAATAGATTACCCATCATTGTGCTTAACCATATCATTATCAAATCAGGAAGAGTGTTTTTGATAGCATGATTAATAATTAAGACTGAGGGTGTGTAGAAGATTCCCTGACCAGATAATCATACATGCTGAGAGTGTGTAGAAGAGTGTTAACCAATTTACTGGAGACACCTAGGACCAAACACTCAACTGTAGACCACAGGATCATTTGCACACACATATTCATTATCATTTCATTGGCCAATATTTTATTGTGAGACCACATGGGAGCCAGCCTATTTAAAAGGCATCCTCCAGTTGTTTAGTTAGTTAGTGCTGTGAGTTGTTTATTGAGATATGGCAAGCTGTAGTTTTCAGAGTTTTCATCCTCCTGAAATTTCTGATACTCCACATCAGCCTGGCCCAAGTTTTAGGTTTCCAAAGCGCTCCTTTGGAAAGAAAACTGTTGTATCACAATCATTTCAAGCACCTTGGTTTCAACGGTGGCCTTTTCTGCAATGATGAAGCTAAAGATTTAGCCTACTGTCATACTTGTGTGATGAGTTTCAAGCAGAAGAAGATGAGGACTTCAAAAGCAGAACCATCATTTGTAAGTATATTTTCATTTTTCTTATAGTTTTGCTGTTCACCCTGTGAAAAACTATATAAACTGTTAACTATTCAGGTATGCAAGGGTTATTCTAATGGAAAGATGCTGTTCTGTCGTTTAAGAAACATGAAACTAGTGGTTGCCATCTTGAATCAGTAGAAATGATTCTGTCTTTGCCAATCTCTACTAAGCATATTGGTGCACAACTCTCTCAGCAGTTTGCACTCGAGATGGAGGATAATGGGAAGATGCTAATGAAGATTTTGTCTCACATCAGGGCATTGGCTAGGCAAGGGTTAGTCCTTCGAGGTGATGGGGAATTAGTAATTTTGTTCAATTTCTCAAGTGTGACGGTGATGCATTAACCACGAACTGGTTGCAGAGGAAGATCAACAAATATACGTCCCAAGTACTTCGAATCTCACCCTTTTTAGCCATCATGATTGATGAAACGACTAATCGTGAACAAGTAACCATTGTTATTCGAAGAGTTGATGAAGATTTCGAAGTGTATGAGGAGTTTATTGGGCTTTACGAAGTTGATACTATTGGTGCTGAATGTCTTACAAAAGTAATCAAGGACTGCTTGCTAAGACTGAACTTGCCAATCAGTAAAGTGGTCAATGCTATGATGGCTGCAACACAATGAGTGGGACAAAAACAGGAGTTGCTAAGAGAATATCAGAAGAGGAACCACGTGCTGTGTTTACACACTGCTATGGTCATGCGCTAAATCTAGCTGCTAATGATACTGTCAAAAAGTTAAAGACTCCATGGATACTACACAAAGCAGATTAAGTTTTGACCTAGATGTGATGCAGTCTTCCGTGTCCATAAAACTGAAAACGATAAGCTATCTGATTCACCTTCACCTGGTTTAAGACTTCTTTGCACTACTCGATGGACTGTCCATGCTGACTCACTCTTAAGTATTATGGACAATTATTCTGCATTGCTAAGTACTTGGGAAAAAGCTTTAAAAATTACTAAAGATACTGAGGCCAAGGCACGAATTCAAGATGTGAGGGCACAAATGAAAACATTTGATTTTCTCTTTGGTACTGTCTTGGGCAAAATGGTTCTTAGACATACTGATAATCTCAGCTGAACTTTACAAAATCCAGAAACTTCAGCAGCAGAGGGCCAAGAAGTAGCTAGCACGGTTACTTGCACACTTGACAAGCTACGAGATGACATGACTTATGACTTATTTTGATCAAGACTTGCTGAAGACTTTGAAATTGAAGAACCTCACTTGCCTCGTCGTCGTAAGCCACCTAGAAGATATGATGAAGGTATCGAAGGAGATTTTCACACCGATGTAAAATTGTACTACCGTCAACAATACTTTGAAGCCATTGATCTTGTGGTGAATTCAATAAAAGATAGGTTCGATCAACCAGAATACAGAATCTACCAGAATTTGGAACAGCTTCTGTTAAAGTCCAAGATGACTTCCATCCTAAAGTTCTTCAAGCCCAGTTGCTTACTTTTAGATTGGAATTTCAGCGAATTCAGAAGGAAAAGTATGGTGAAAAGAATCAGAATACGACAAAAATTTCTGATATCAAGGCATTCTTTTCAGACTTGACGGCTGCTAAGAAATTGTTGCTTTCTGAAGTGTGTCGACTTTTCAAACTTATTTTGATCATGCCAGCCACCAATTCTACTTCAGAAAGGTCATTTAGTGCACTTTGCAGGGTAAAAAGTTATTTGCGAAACACCATGAGTCAGTTAAGGTTAAATAATCTCATGATATTACATGTCCATAAGGAGTTAACAGACAAAATGGAACTGAAAGATGCTGCAAATGAATTCACAGGAGATTCCGAACACAGGCTGAAGATTTTTGGAAAACTAAAGTAATCACTAAACATCACAGTGTTAACTGATATCACAATAATTAGAGGTTATGCTAAAATATTTAAAGTAGTGAAGTAATTAAAATATTATTTTGTAAACTAATAACCCCACTTATTTAATGTGTACCACTTGTGTGCATGTGTGCATATATATATATTATAACAAAATAGAATCTACATGGCCTGACCAATCAAATTTTGCTTGCTCAGGGCCTGGACCTTGAGGACTCCAAGCATTATGTCGTCCTGTCCACCACACTTCAGCTGCATACTCTATAAAAGGTCTCACTAGAAGCTCTCACATTATCCTTCCTCTGTCTACTTCCACCTTCCCATTCACTTTCCTCATCCATGTCACCTTCCCAACCCAATCTACTGCCTTCTTTGCCATCCTCTTTAACTGAACATTAAGTACCCCTTAACTTCCTATCAAACTATAATCCAAAGTACTTGAATTCTTCTACTTCTTCCGATATCTCCTCACCCAACCTCCAATTCACTCTTGCTTCTCTCATCCCTGTTACAATGATCTTGCTTTTCTTAATATTGAAACTTCATCTTCCACCTTAACATATATGCCTGTACCACATCAATTAAATTATTATTTCTTATTTCTTATTAGTATTTCCCCCTTAACCAGTTCATGTGCCAAGGTGTGGTTTGCAACTAGCTACTAGTATACACCAAGCTCAGGTGAGTTTTAGAGTATGTTGTTATTTCTAATGAAGGCTAGAGCATCTAGCTGAAATGTAGGGTGAGTAAATTACAAGTTAATTATTGAGGAAGTTATTCTAATAAAGGTTGTTAAGAAATTAATTGCCGACTTTATATGTTTTTTATATTTAATATATAAAGCATGAACTTTTCGGACATTCTCTTCACTTCAATTTATGCCAGTCAGAGGAGTAGGTTCTTGCTTTACTGATAGTTGAGAGAGAGCAAGACTCTTAGCCTATCCAGGTCATGGACTTGTTTTTGAATCTCAACATCATCTGTAGTAATAATTATAGGTCCAACAATACCATCAGATCTGACTTCAACATTCTAACTATCACAGTCAGAGGGGAGATATCATAAAATTCAAATGCTTACAAAAACCTGTGGTTATGATTCAGAGCTCCATAGATTCTGCACACTTCAGTATATGAACTTGTTATATATTTCAAAAGATAGATCTTACTGTTTGAACACTATTTTTTTGTGCATAGTTATAATCATGCCAAAGTTAATAGAGCCAAAATCATGCAAACCTGATGCCTGAAGTTGTGGCTTCTGATTGGAAAGTGCCAGACAGCTCAAATTACTATCTGCGGCAAGAGGAGGCCTTAAGGATGGTTCACAATATGACGGTGGCACTGCTTACTGTATTTCATTTGCATTGTGATGGTTCACAATACAATATAATGCTATAGCATACCATTGCATCTCATTGAGTGGTAATTGACTTTTGACCTTCCTACTAGAACGGACTGTGACAGCAGTGAAGAAGTGTGATACATGTATTTGATAATGCTTTGGGATAATAGGAGGTTAATAAAGAGAAAGATGCTGGCTAACAACTATCTCTAGCTATAACTAGTATAGTTATAACTAGTATAGTTATAGCTAAAGCATTCTTACTTGTCATGAAACTTGCTTCCAAGCATTTCCCTTTGTTCTTACACCCCTATGTTTTTGAATATGTCGCCACAAACAAGAGAAGCTTCTGACTGATTCAATCATCTTCTTTTCATCAATCGGCATCTTCTAACTAAGCCGCTGATGGGGCAGTTGATCATGTGCCAGATTGTAGCATTCTGATTGACACAATGCTGCATAGCTAATGCTGGAATAGAATATTTTTTTTCATGCTGTTGCTTTTCCTTGTGTTGTTATAGAACATTTTTCTATTTAAGCATGGTGTTGCTTTTCCCTGTGTGGTTATAGAAAATTTTTCTATTTAAGCATGCTGTTGCTTTTACCTTTGTGGTTATAGAACTTTTACTTTTCCTTGTGTGGTTGGGTTCAAGAGAGTTGAGAAGTTTTGTAAATTTTGTAGTCATGGACTCAATAATAATAATGAACAGGAAACACGATATTGTTGATAGGTTTGGTCAAATGTGAATAGCATTTAAATGTTACTAGTTGCTGTTTGAGTTTGTCAAAGAGAAAATCAGCCAAAATAACTATCTACCGCTTACCATTTACTGCAATGGCTAATATATACAGGGGAGAATACAGTCGTAAACATTTTCTGAAGTATGTCCCAGAGAAGACTTTTTTGACAGAGATAAATGAGAGAGAGAGAGGTCAATTGGGGATAGCAAATTCCATAGAGGGACAACAGTATTGATGTATCATTTCTAAGTTGCTGGTATCTTTGAGAGGTGATGGATGATAAGAATGAACTGTATCTGAGTATGTTAAAGGGACAAGTAAAGCTGTTGTCATGGGCGTACGCAAGGGGGGGAGTGGGGAGGAGAGGGGGTTCTGGGGGTTCTGCAGAACCCCCCTTCATTTTAATGATATTCATTGGAATGTGTTTGTGTGTGTATTTTCCCCTCCTCAGATTTTATTTCAGACACTGGCACGTTTCATTAATATAATTTTAATTATACATAGGTACATTGATAGTGTCAAATAATGTGGAAACAAAATTACAATAACTTAATGAGCTAATCATTGCACAGTTACACATGATGCACATATAGTGAGTAGTGTGGAACTAGTGAGCTACAACTCAACCATGAAGAGGCAACGACAATCTATGGACATCAGGTCATTTTTCAGCCATGAGGATGAAGATAAGAGAAATTATTGCTAGCTATTTAGCTTGAAGCCTGTACGCTTATAAACCAATCTCATTTATTCAGATTCTAGTGAACCTCAGTCTGATCTGGATCATCCTGAAATCAGTACCACTCTGGAAATCTCTCATGTAGATGAAGTTCCTGTACTTAATGAAGGCTCAATTGGAAGTGCCAAAGGACCAGAATCATATGATATTGTTAATTTATTATCTCCCAATAGGTCTATTGATGATGCTGCTTGTTTAAATATAATTTGGCAAGATGCTCTAGTCTTTTTATTCCTTATGCCAAAACATTGATTATTCCTGATGAAGACTGGAGCATCAAACCCAAACACTCAGAAGAAAACTTAGGTTGATTGCTGAGGAAGTTGTGGTCATCATCTACTGCCACATGTGAATTTGTTGAAAATGTTTTATAAAACAATATATATCGCATTGACCTGTCTAAAAGAACATAAACAAGACTGTACTGGAACCATTCTTTACTGGCTAAATAATTAAAAGCAGTATATAAATTCGTATAACAGCCAATAGATTGTTGTTTTGTTGATATATTTTGTTTTGTGTGGTGGATGACAACAGTAAATATGCTAAGTATGAGCTTTGTACACTACACATAAATACATGCCATGTCTTGTTGCTATGTTGACTGGACCAATGTAGGGTTAGCTATAGCCTCCTTGATAAGGACTTGGTAACAGTAGGATAATTCTACCAACCAATACCAGATTTTTTTGTAGGACTTCACTCTCCTTTGGACTTTCTACAGTTTCCAGGAGTGAGGAAAAAAACCAAATAGCAGAATTGAGCACTAGTCATTCATTTTTCTTATAATAGAGCATGTGCATCCTTCATTATAAAAGAACATGTGAACAAGCTTCATTCCATCATTGACACTACTAATACCCATGCCTTTTTCTCTATTGAGAAGCAGAGTAGTCTTGGATGTACACTGCAACATCTCGAGTCTTCTTGTACTCAAGTTGTTATGAATGTACCAGTTGTATGCAACATGTGCAATTGGAAAAACACAGAAATAAACGAGATCTTTGAAGATGAATTTCTCAAATTTTCTATGTATTTTAATACTGCTAATCTACTACCTTAGCAAAAGATTCACTTTTTTCTAGCTGAACCAACAATTTTAGGCAGCTTATAATCAACCGGTGTGTGTTTTAGCCGAGATATAAGCTTTACTTTTTGGTGGGGTTGCTGTCAGCCATTTAAACCAATATATAGAGTGGTAATCACTGGCCTATTATGTTTGTTTGTGTACAAGCTATTTTGTTACATATAAAGTTGGTGAAATACAGTGAATATTAAAATTGTGTTATCTCATTGCTTGCAGTTTCTTTCAAAAACACAAAGTCTGAAGGCCACGTCTTGACCACCATTTTTTATCACTATGGCATATAAGATGCTAGGCCTTATCAGCATTCTGGTGGTGACCATGGTTACAGGAGAGTTTGCAGCATCTAAGCCTCACCTCATGTTCTTACTGGTGGATGACTGGGGTTGGGCTAATGTTGGCTATCACAACACCTCCAACAAGGAAGTTGTCACTCCTAATATTGATGCCCTAGTGAAAGATGGACTGGAACTAAATCACCACTATGTCTATAAATTCTGCTCCCCATCTCGTTCCTGCTTGATGAGTGGACGACTTCCCATTCACGTGAATGACCAAAATAAAAAGCCTAATATTTACAATCCCAATGATAAAGTATCGGGATTTGCTGGCATACCTCGAAACATGACTGGACTAGCCGAAAAATTGAGATATGCTGGCTATGCCACTCACCAGGTGGGCAAGTGGGATGCTGGCATGGCTACTCCAGATCACACACCACAGGGAAGAGGCTTCCAGAGCTCCTTTGGTTACTTCCATCATGCCAACGATTACTACACCGAAAAAATTGGATTCTGTGCATCAGTTGGTATTGTTGACTTGTGGGATACAGATATGCCAGCACATGGTGTGAATGGCACTGGTCCAGACAAATATGAAGAAGGACTTTTCAGAGAGAGAGCCCTTAAAGTCATTAACAATCATGACCCATCTGTTCCACTCTTCCTCTACTATGCTCCTCATATTGTGCACGGTCCTTTGCAAGTTCCAGATAGCTACCTCACCAAGTTTAGCTTCATCCCAAATCATGATAGACAGTATTACCATGCAATGGTTAACTATTTGGATGATGTAGTTGGAGAATTGGTCGCTGCTTTAAAGAGTCGTGGATTATGGGACAACCTCTTGCTTGTTACTGCCAGTGATAATGGAGGACCTGTGTATCCTGGAGGTGGTGCCAACAACTACCCACTCAAGGGTGGGAAGTCGTCGGATTGGCAAGGAGGTATTCGGGGAAATGCATTTGTTTCTGGTGGTTATTTGCCACAGACTATGCGTGGGGTTAAGACAGATGGTTACGTCCATCTGGCTGACTGGTATGGAACTTTCTGTGGCCTAGCAGGTGTGGATCCTACTGACCAAAAAGCAGCAGCAGCCGAGCTACCTCCTGTTGACAGCATGGATATGTGGCCACTCATTTCTGGAAAAAACTCAACCTCTCCACGTTCAGATATTCCAGTTAGCTATTTAACATTAATCAGTGGTGACTACAAGATTTTGCTTGGAGCTGTGAAGCAAGCTGGATGGACTGGCCCTCACTATCCCAACAATACTAACCCTCATGGTGGCATTTTCAATTTTCAGTTCTGTGGAGAGAGTGGTTGTCTATACAATATAAAAGATGATCCTGACGAGCGCAATAATCTCGCCAGTGATATGCCAGAGATGCTGAAGGAAATGAACATGAAGCTCGCCATGTATCAAAAGACACATTTCAATCCACATCGAGGAAAAAAATGGCCAGGTGCTTGTGACACTGCTATGAACAAATATGGAGGGTTCTGGGGGCCATTTCTGCCCTAAACCTGCTCCGACAACACATTTTAGACTTATGAATTTAACTTAGAGAATATGTCATTATATTATAATGATGTGGAGCTTATCTCTATGTGATGATTCACACTTGATCTGGTAGAATGACTTGTTACTTATTGCTGACATTAATTATCTTTGCAATCAGTGTGGCATCTGTATGTGATAATATAGATTACAACAATATTACTCATATATATTGGTAATTAGGTGGGGGGAGGGGGGGGGGGGATTCTCTGTGAAATAAAAATGTATCTTTCAGATAACAATTTAAAGATTTCAGTACAAAGCATATTCATGCCTGTGGCTTCCACAGTAAACCTGTTAGCTTCTTTATAAGCATACTCTGTTTTCTGCATAAGCAGCGCAATTCTCACTGGTAGTGCAGCCATTCTTCCAGCTAATTGTTTTCTCATACCATTGCTAAGCCCGCATTATTTCAGACGGGAGTCCCGTTGTTATTTTTTACGGGTGAACTGAGCTAAATATGCGCCATCATCAAGTTTTCCGTAACTCCCCTGTGAGGGCTTTCGCTCGCCAATAAGCCTGCTGCAGGCATTAACCTATCTCTCCTATTCCAACCTGTCCTGGGTATTGACAAAAAAGGCAAGTCCAGTTGAATTAGCCCTATTCCCCTGATCCCACCCTCCCTGGATCCTATGTGTGAACATCCATGAGGACAAACAAACAGACAGACAGAGAGATAGACAGACACAGAGAGAGAAAGGAGAAATATTATAAACAAATTGTGAGGTACAAAATAGTGAGCCAGTATATGTTTGACTGCCTACACTAGCATAATGTTGAAGAGTCACAGCTAGAGATGTTGAATAAAATTTCCATTACTCTGTTGTAGTCAACGACAAGTATTTTCACCTTTGATTTTCAAGCCCCCCTAATTAGCTCTGATAGTACTGCTGTGGGAAATCTTGGTTTAGGGATGATATCTCTTTAACCAGGGCCAGAAATAGAGTTGCTATAGAGAAATGTTATCTCTATAGAATGACAAACTATGAAATAATGGGAAGAAAACTATTATGAGGTATTCTAATTGTGTGTATATATATATCTGTATTTTCTATCATTGATAATGATGCAGGACAAAAGTGAGTTACTAAATTTGGGAAAAGGGGGTCATTGTCAAATTTGAATTATTGGCATGGGCCTATGAAGCATTTCTTAAATCTTTTCCAAACAGAAGCTATGAAAACCTGAAGGCAAAGGCTGAGCATTATCAGACACTAAGAGAACTCTATCATAAATACACTTTCTCTACAATTAACTCCTTTTCTATATATCACATACTCAATCATTATAGAGTATTTACAAAACAGATCATGTTGACCATTGGAGTGCAGCAGTTAGTTTGCAAGTTAACCTCACAAAGAATATTGTTTGCAAAATTAATTGAAGAATAAAACACAAAGTGAAAAAAACGTCGACTATAAGGCAGAGATATATATCGTAGAGTGAAACAATCTATGGACTGCATTGAGAGGGATGAATGTATTGTGATGGCAGCTAAATGCCATTAAGATTTTGCCAGAATTTGTTTATAGTCATAAGAGAGGTAAATATCGCGATCATTCAAAAATGTATGTATTAAAGATACCAATGGACAATGCAGTCAATTAACCCACTTCATATCTGTGCAACACCACTAAATAATCAACAACAGTATAACACTCGACAAACATGTTAACATTGTATAGAGAAGCCGTTGCTGGTATATAAATATCCTCGGCCTTCGGTTCCTCCATGCATGCACCTCTCATCTCATGTGCTCTCACTCCTGCACAATCAATATAAATTAGTGAAGTACAAATAAGGAAAAAGAGCAAACTGGAAAGAAACAGACAACAGAATGGTGACAATGAGAAGAACTGATGCTCTGGAAAATAAGAATGACGATATTGGCTTTATCGAATTTAGTGAACCTTCAGAACCATAGCACCAGACACTCTAAGCAATAGCTGTTGTCACAACATACAAATACTAAATGGCACATTATGCAAACATGTGATGTACAACAGGCATGTATGCATTAATTGGAATTCTAACTCATTTATAACTTGCCAAGACTTCACTCATGATTCAAGTAACACTGCACCATTTTCAGCTGTTTTGATGGTAAACATGCATGTGTGCTTATTATAGCATATGGTCCATATTAGTATGGTATATTGTGCACCAAAAATGCAGCCTGTATGCGAGCATTCACAAGTGGCTTGTCTGGCCCTTTATTGTGACCAACACTTGAGAACAAAAATCTGAAAGGAGTATTATTGTCAATGTTTCTCAAGGTAGATTAGCGTGATTCTCTCAATCAAGATTTCTGCGAACCAATCATGACTGGTTCATAAAGTCTTTTTTATAGTATATCATACCTCAATGATAAACAGAACCAGCATTGAAAAAAAAACTATTGGAACAGACGGAAGGAATGCACAACACACACTAACAGCATGCAAATGTTGACCAACTGTTTAAGTATGGTGGCTTATCCGAGTGTAGAAAAGGAACACGTCACTCATTACCTGAGACACACACAATAAGACATCCTGCATACCAAACTTCTGGTCACAAATATAACTTCAATGGTAATTCAACACTGGTTCTCATGAATCTGCACCTAGACAACCACCACACTAACTTGACTACAGTGTGAAGCAAATTTTTATGACACATTAAAAAAAGAATGACATTCGGCATAATGCAGAAGATAGCTAGTAATACACTGACATTCACCAGAATGCTGTTTTAAAGTTTTTCTCTCATCTAAAACAACCACCTGCTATTATAATGGTATGGCTAAATAAAAAATGTCCCTAACATTTTTCTTCTTTAGCACATGTGCCTGTCACAAATACTCATGGCTACGCTCCTATGTTGTCCCCTCGAGGTCAAAGTCAACAGCTCCATATGGTATATTGTTAGCCCTCAATTTGTCAGGTGAGCATAACTGCCACTGAACCCATTTAGTCTTCGATAACCTCACCCCTCTAGAATCCTATGGATCAAAGATCTCAGACACCTAATACACATGACTGCTGAACCAGTTGGGAGGAGTGCCTGCACTATGTCAAGCCCTTTGTTGTGATGTGGACAACACAGAGATATCTGTCATTTGAGCTATATATCAAGTTCATAAGGTGAAGTGTGCAGAATGCATGGAGCTCCAAAATCTTAACCACAATCGCTTTTTGCAGACATGTTCAGACATGTTCAGACTGTTTCCCCCCTGATATGTTGTAGAGGGTTAAGTCCCTACCTCATGGTGTATGAACAGGTAGCCACCTTTTGGGAAGGACAGAATGCTCCACTATGAAGTTGGTCTCCCCAAACATGTACATAGTCTTTTGTTTCCAACCGCAACTCAAGGCTAAGGCTTCCCTGTGGGGAGGATCAGTAATGCCATAATATCTTGTGGCAGACAAACCTGGGGACTCTACCGGAGGGTGTTTATAAAACACAGACCAAACACCTCATCAGCATATAAAACACAGAACAGACCAGCAAATCAGTTAGCCTGAATAAGGAATACATAGCTAAGCACAAGACCACCTCACTGACACTAGACTGCTCTGCCTATAAGGCTAGCTTAGATAATGCTTCACCATCACTGCATTTGCAGGACAGAGGAACTCGGGGAATGAATTGCTCTGTAGAGCTTTTTCATCACATGACATTTGATGACATCAAGCGCTCTGCGCAGAGTCCCTGGTGTACAGCAGTGTTCAGTTTGTATTGGAAAGCATGCAGAAGTTGTCTTCCTATGCTGAATAGCTCACCGGGGATGCGAAGGCAAGGTTCCAAGAGAAGATATCCCTCATACAAGGCTTGGATCCTTCTACTGGAGAGTGTACAGATGAGACCCCACCCATTGATGCTAGTTATTTAGTTTAACTACAAACCAGTTTCTTACAATTTAAAGCTCACAGGTCATTAGAATCCTACAATCAATTTGTGTGTGGATGGATTAAGGAAGTTCACACATGGAAAACGTCTGGAAAATTTGTAACAACTGGACGTGTAAGCTAGGCTCTAAAGCTAACTGTGTTTGCACCATTGACTTAGCTTCATGGCATGCAGGTTCGTCACTCGCAGAGATTCAATGAAACACCATTAAGTTGTTGGATAATATGGAAGAAACTGGAGAAGTGTGTTGTGCATGCTGCAACTGTATGGCAGGCCTGGCTAAGACGTGCACTCATGTTGCTCTGCGTTCTTCTATTTAGAGGCTCAAGCAAGGCTGCAAGGGAATGCAACATGCACCCAGCATAAATGTGAATGGATATTGCCACTTTTCAAAAATATTTGGACTATCTGCCTATGACATGCATCGATTTTACTTCTGCAGAGGGTAAGAAGAGACAATTTGATGAAATGATACAATGTAGTCCATATTCACAGAGTGTTGGGATTAGTGAGGTTAACGATACCTGCAAAGTACGAAAGGGTTCAAGTGACGAGGAAAATAATTTATTTTTCAACAATTTAAGCCAAAGCATTACGAAACCTGCAATATTATCAGCAGTTTCAGAATACTCCAGCCATTATATACCCAAAATTACACTTCCTGAATTCCCCCAGCCACTGTCGTTGCTTTATAATCTGAATTATTTGAAGTTACGCTACCATGAACTATTGGAGAAGTGTGAGTTAGTAAACATTGATCTAAGACAGAACATGGCCTTAACAGTTGAGAAGGAGCCAAGAAAACAATAATTAAAAAAATGTGGTTTAAGTATCGTTCTAAGAATAACTGCTAATATGAAATCAGTTTCCCATACTGATGCAGCAAATCCTTCTCAGAGTTTGTTGAAGTCTCTCTGTTATCCTCAATCCTTCATTTTTAATAGCAAACAAACAAATTGAGGTTTCTCACACGAAAAGTCAGCAAAGGATCGGTACCAGAAGATGTTGAAAGAAACACATGCTGATTTTACATCGCAAGACAGTGGCCTTATCATCAATCCTCAGTGGCCATTTATTGGTGCACCCCCAGATGGAAATGTTTCATGTTCATGTTGTGGGAAAGGTGTCATAGAAATCAAATGCCCTTACAGTCACAGAGGAGAAAGTATTGAAGTTGCTGCTCATTGACCAAAAATTTTATCTCAAGGAAAATTCCGAGGGTTACTTCATTTGGATCGTGGCCATTCCTATTTTTATCAAATCCAAAGACAACTCTTTGTTAGTGATGCTGACTACTGCCACTTTTGTGTATTCACTTTTTCCAGTGATGAAGAACATGGTTTCCACATGGAATGCACTCTGACTTTTGGGAAATTTGTGTCCGTAAAGCGCAAGCTGTTTTTCAGATCTTGTGTACTTCCAGAGTTGCTCGGAAAGTGGTACACACGTTCAAAGGAAATCTTTACATCATTGGGTATTCCAAGTACTAGTAGCACCAGCAGTGATCCAAAAACCCATCTGTTTATTGCTACTGCAAAGGACCCGATGAAGATGAAATGATAGCCTGTGAAAATACAAACTGTAGTATTGAGTGGTGCATGTTTGAAAATTCAAGAAATTCCTAAGGAAATAGGACTGCAGAATATTTCCAGAGTTCCAATATATAGAAGAAAGAAAGTAAAATACACATAACATATTTATAGCTAGCTATAATATTATAGTAACTTGTCACTTCATCCCTTATCAATTTTTTTAAATTTACAAACAATGTTATAATGAAATCTCATGAAAAATCAATCTGATAATAAATACATGTATATACATGTACTTCTTTAAAAATTCAGTCAAACTGGATGACAGAATCACACACATTACATAGAGCACAACACACATGGACAATATGATCAGCACTCCGAAAAGGACAGTCTCACGTGATCTGTGAGTCAAATGAAAAAGCCCTGGTGCTTAACTTTCTAGATAGACATTTACATATTATAGGCAGAACTCTATTGGAGTTTTTTTTTTGGTTTTTAAGACTTAAACAAAATATGAAGATATGCTATGCCAAATTTACTGAAATCATATTACCATCCTCTTGCTACTTCTAGTAAGTTCTAGACATTGTTCAAACTACTACTGTAGTTTTCAGTAAAATTAGCACCAAAGTTCGAAATACTTCAAATTAGCTAATTAGAGGCTGCTACTCAATTATCAGTGGGGCCTGAGGGTAGTCTGGCTTAACCACACACCAACACACTAAGAGCTGAGTGATGGTCTGTTGTCACCGCACAAAAATATTGCAGATCAATTTGCACATATGGCCAGTCTTGTGGCTATTGCTCAGGAAGAAGTTAAACTGATGGTGGCAGCAGCTATAGATAATGCTACCAGTTGCAGCCATAGGAAGCCTAAATTCTGGAGGTTTTGTTTCTGGAAGGGATATCTTTGGCATCCCCCCTACCAGGATTTGGGAAGAGCTTGTGGCCTTTGATGAGCTACTCTCAACTGACAAGACATTCATCGCAGTAGTAATTGTTCCATTGAAAACTATGACGACCAGCCAATAAAATCAGTGCAATATGTGTGCTCTAGCTAACTATTAACCTTTATGCAATATTCTACATTTAACTGTTCAAAACTGGCCTATAGATGTTACTATTTACCATGTATATAAGCATGTATACACTCATGTCTATGTATTCAATTCACACAGCTCATGCATCGTCCGGGTTTTGTTGAAGTTTGTGCTGTAAATGTTGTCACAAGAGTAAACTTCTGAGGAAACAACTTAGTAGCGAAAAGGTGCAGCTGCTTGGTAATTTAGGTAATTTAGCTTATTTAAAAAAAAAATTTAATATTGTCACAAAAGTAATCTTCATAGGAAACCAACTAATCACTTCCTGGTAGCAAAATTGTGCAACTGCTTGCTGACAGTTCAGCTGGACTCGATATAGTGTACTTATTGTATTGATGAATGTCAATGCTTCTGAGGATAATTCTTTGTACAGTTTCGAGTGCAAATTTATGCGTGGAAAAAGTCCAAACATAAGGTATAAGATCCTTGAAGAGCCTTTAGGGGCTGCACCTTGCAAAGAATCAATTGCTTGATGGTAGTTGAAACTACCAAATTATATAAGAAGCTGCCAAGTGATTTTTAGCTGATATACATTAAATGGACAGTACTTTAAAATAGGGGAACTATAAAATCACATTATTCTTAAACAGATAAACTTAAAAAATCTCAAACTGTCAAAAAACACACCATCATAGCAGTTTATATATCAACGTTTTAAGGCAGAAATGGTCCCCAGAATCCTCCATAGGTGTTCAAAGCAGTGTCACAAGCTCCTGGCCAAGTGAATCCTCGATCCGGGTTGAAATATGTCTTTTGATGCGTGGCGAGCTTCTTATTCATTTCCTTCATCATATCCGGCATATCGCTGGCGAGATTATTGCGTTCCTCAGGATCGTCTTTTATGTTGTATAGACATCCATAGTCTCCACAGAATTCAAAATTGAAAATGCCACCATGAGGGTTGGTAGGGCCAGTCCATCCAGCTTGGTTCACAGTTCCAAGCAAAATCTTGTAGTCACCACTGATTAATGTCAAATAGCTAGCTGGAATATCTGAACGTGGAGAGGTTGAGTTTTTCCCAGAAATGAGTGGCCACATATCCATGCTGTCAACAGGAGGTAGCTTGGCTGCTGCTGCTTTTTTGTCAGTAGGATCCACCCCCGCTAGGCCACAGAAAGTGCCATACCAGTCAGCCAGATGGACGTAACCATCTGTCTTAACCCCATGCATAGTCTGTGGCAAATAACCACCAGAAACAAATGCATTTACTCGAATCCCCCCTTGCCAATCCGACATCTTCCCACCCTTGAGTGGGTAGTTGTTGGCACCTCCCGTAGGATATACAGGTCCTCCATTATCACTGGCAGTAACAAGCAAGAGGTTGTCCCATAATCCACGATTCTTTAAAGCAGCGACCAAGTCACCCACTACATCGTCCAAATAGTTAACCATTGCATGGTAATATTGTCTATCATGATTTGGGATGAAGTTAAACTTGGTGACGTAGCTTTCTGGAACTTGCAAAGGACCATGCACAATATGAGGAGCATAGTAGAGGAAGAGTGGAACGGATGGGTCATGATTGTTAATGACTTTAAGGGCTCTCTCTCTGAAAAGCCCCTCTTCATATTTGTCTGGTCCAGTGCCATTCACACCATGTGCTGGCCTATCTGTATCCCACAAGTCCACAATACCAACTAAATCACAGAATCTGTTTTTTTCAGTGTAGTAATCGTTGGCATGGTGGAAGTAACCAAAGGAGCTCTGAAAGCCTCTTCCCTGTGGTGTGTGATCTGGAGTGGCCATGCCAGCATCCCACTTGCCCACCTGGTGAGTGGCATAGCCAGCACCTCTCAACTTTTCAGCTAGTCCAGTCATATTTCGAGGTATGCCAGCAAATCCCGACATTTTATCATTGGGATTGTAAATATTAGGCTTTAAATTTTTGTCATTCACGTGAATGGGAAGTCGTCCACTCATCAAGCACGAACGAGATGGGGAGCAGAATTTGTAGGCATAGTGTTGATTTAGTTCCAATCCATCTTTAACTAGGGCATCGATGTTAGGAGTGACGACTTCCTTGTTGGAGGTGTTGTGATAGCCAACATTAGCCCAACCCCAGTCATCCACCAGTATGAACATGAGGTGAGGCTTAGATGCCGCAAACCCTCCTGTAGCCATGGTCACGGCCAGAATGCTGATAATACCTAGCACCATAGTGACTGTCAAGATGTAGCCCGAGTAGAAATTTCGTATTGTTGAAAGCAACTGCAAGAAATCATATAAAATGTTTAATATTTACTGCATTTTACCAACCCAACTATAATGAATTTATGATTATATTGTTACACAAACAAAATAAAATAACTGCATAATAAAGACCAGGGAGTGCAGTATCACTCCATATATTGGTTTGACCCTTTAAAAAATTGTGGACAACAATGTCACCAAAAACTAAAGCTTATATTATCTCAGCTAAAACTCACATAGCTTAGAAGCTGCCTAAATTATTGCTCCAGCTGATAATAGCTCCAAATAAACTGCCATCATGTCTTGAATCCTTCACTACGGTAGTAAATCAGCAGCGTAAAATACATTGAAAGAGTGAAAACCCCCCTTGAAATTCTCTTCAAAAATCTTTATTTTTTGTTTGTCTCTGTCTCTGTTTTTCCACTTGCATAAGTTGCATAGAGCTGGACCATGTATAACAACTCGAGTACAAGAAGACTCGAAATGTTCCAATCTACATCCACGACTACTCTGCTTACTCTGCTTCTCAATTGAAAAAAGGCATGAGTATTAGTAGTGTCAATGATGCAATCAAGCTTGTTCACAGGCTGTTTCGTAATTAGAGATGCACGTACTGTATTATGAGAAGAACAAATGACTTGTGCTCAGTTTTGCTGTTTGGTTTTTGTGCTCGCTCCTGGGAAACTGTAGCAAGTCCCAAGGAGACTGGCACATGCTGATATATGTGTGGTGGATAATGTGGTGACATGGGTAAGTCAATAATAGCAACACTACATGGCATATATTTATGTGCAATATACACTCATACTTAGTAGTATCACACTGAAATGGTTCTATTACAGAAAAATATCTATTTAGAGAAGTATTATATGCAGTTCAATTAATGATCTCTCTCTTCCTCCACCCCCCTCCCCCACCCCCCTCCCTCCTACCTGTAAATGTGGGGCACTGTGAAGTCACCTTTTTAGTAGAAACTCCAATGAATTAGAGGAATTATTCTTAGCTCACTGCTAACTATCCTGAAAGTCTCCAACAATAATGGTTGCTATGGCTCAACCATATCAAGGACTGTTTATAAGGGAGATGAGGGAAAATTTGTTCCAGTGGTACTGCAACGTGTCAAGAACTATGAACAGTTACAATTGTTTGCTCGTGCAGTGTCTAGTTGCCTCCCACGGACCTGACCTTTCAACCAACACCTTAAATAAGGTAAAAGACTTACAAATTTACACGCCAACAATTTACAACCCACAATCTAAAACCAAGTCATGTGTAGCTACTCTATAAATCACACCATGATAAGTCACACCACCAATCTTGCCATCTTTACAAACAAATGGCTTATAGGGAAGCAGACTGTAAACTTAGAATAAAGGTCACCATGGAGGTCAAAATCTTGACTTTTCTGATTTTGAGCATAGATCCTCGAAGTAGATAAGGACACATATTTAAGATTAATTCTGGGAGAAATTCAGATACTGCTTGGCTCTATTGCTTGATAGTGGCAAGCTAGCTTGGAAATTATATAGCCTTGGTACTGAACTGTAACATACCAAGCTTCTAAAGTGGCTCCAACATTCATGGCAATTTGGCAAACCCTGTAAGTAGCAGTATAGCGGACTAGCCCAGAACATTAAACACTTACAAAAATGTGTCTTCATTCATCCTTACAGCTTATCACCACCACCTTATAATCTCTCCCATTCCAATACTTTTTATGTCCTTGGCAGTATGTCCCAGTTCTAATTTTAATAGTACATAATTTATACTTGGGTCTCATTTTTTAATGTAATTTAGCTAGCAAAGCAAGTTGGCTCTCTAATCATGTCAATTGAGATTTTTTTGGGTGATATAAAATGAAGGATAGAGCTATATATGAATGGATGAATACCAAAAAAGTGATGCTGAACATGCGAGCGCTCCCTTGCTGCAGCAGAGGAAACAACCACCTGCAATATTGTTCCTCTGGCTGAGACAAGAATTACTTCTTTTTCACTCCATCTCCCAAACTACTAGTAGTATATATAGCTATACACATTAATTTTAGTTCAAATCTTATTAAGAAATCCCCAAACGCTCTACTCACCAGCAGTAGCTGAACTAGCTACTACCTGAACTATATATCAGCTAAGAACTTTTCAAGTCCAACTTTTTAAGTTGGTTGAGTGGGTGCCAGTTAGCTATATACCTAGCTAGCACATGGTTTTATGTAAGCTAGCTGTTATCTAAAAGAACTCGCCTTGAGTGTCACTGTCTTTACACCGAACACGAAGCAGAGAGCCTAGGTGGAGAGTAGCTGCATCCTCCGTCTATATAGTCCGCACAGCCAAACACCCAACACGCGAGCAGCGGAGTAAGCTGGTCAGGTGAATGATTTTAAGGGCTGTATATTTCGTCGCCCCCCACGCATTTAACGTTTCTGCACTGCGCACATGTCCAGATCACTTGTATGGCTGCATTAACCTACCTTAAGCTCTCCATCGATGTCTAGATTCTAGCTGAACTCTCTGGTTAAAAGGGGGGATTGTATATACCACGGAAACTAGATTTTTCTGATTTTTCTCTTTTTCCCCTTTTTTTCTTTCAAGCTATTCTTGTATCTATACTCTAGCCATTTGCAAAGTTTTAGAGGTATTGGATGCTCCATTCCGAAGTTATGTTGGTTTTTGTCCATGCAATTTCACTTCATCTTGATTCAAGAATCGAAGAAAAGGCCAACCAAAGGGGAGACAGTTGCATTTTTAATTTTTTTTAAACTTGTGGTTACAACTTTAGAGCTCCATAGATTCTGCAAACTTCATGGTATGGACTTGATATATAGCTGAAAAGCTAGGTCTCTCTGTGTGCTTTCTTTGATACTAAAATATGTTTCATAGGAATAACTATAGGCAAGTTACTAACCTAATATATATACAGGTGTATTAATTTTGATGTCATGAGAGATGTAATAATCTTGGTTGTAGCACAATGTCTTGTCTGTGGATCTGATTTGACCAAAAAAACAGGCAGAGCCGTGGAAAGTGATTGTCAAGGATACCATTAGAATGAGTGATCTATGTCTGGACAACTTGCTTGAGGAGCACCAGTGTATGCAGCTGAACTCATATATACATTACCTTAACGAAAGACATTTTATGGGGATGACAACCTTCAAAAACTGAATGCAAAACAAAGATATAAGTTCTAACCAATTTTTATGCCAAAGTTTCAATAGAAATGCTTCAGGGCATCAGGGGTGGTTAAAATGTTGGCATAAAACAGTTCAAGGTGATTAAAAAGTTAATGTACCATTTGAAAAAGACTTGTAGTAATTATGCAGTGATGAAGGATGAGCCTTACAGCACAGCAAAGGGCTTGACACCATGCATACTCTCCTCCCAACTTGGCTCCAGCAGTCATGTGTATTAGGCATGAAGATCTTTGACCCCTGGATTCCATTAACCTGGATGGGTGATGTTATCGCAGACTGAATCGTTTCAAACATGGCAGTTATGTTCATTTGACAAGTTGAGGTACCTAGCAATATATGTTTGCTTGCTGTATGGAGCTGTTGAATTTGACCTCAATGGGTGAACATAGAGTGTAGCCATGAGTATTTGTGACAGGTACAGGTGCTGGAGAAGAAAAATGTATGTGGCATTTTTATTTAGCCATTCCATTATAATAGCAGGTGATTGTTTTAGATGAGATAAGAAAAACTTCGAAACAGCATACACTGGTGAATGAGTAGTTATAATAAAGTTTATGTTCTTCAGCATCATGTAGAACGTCTTAAAATTATAGATGTGCCCAGAAAATTTGCTCCACAATATTGTCAAGGTTAATAATTATTGACGATTGTGCATGTATATATGCTCAACAAGTTGTGGCTGCTATGAGATCTGTATTGCTCATCTCACTGTAGTATAATTAATTCTGGTGAGGCTTTCAAGTGTGTGCTTTGTATCGAATACTAAGTTTGACAGTGTGATCACACCAGCACCCCAGCATGACTGAAACCTGAGCAAGTCAAAGCTGACTATGGTAGCCAGATATTGATGTGCTTATAATATAGCAAGTTAGCAGACTAATGTGCCCAGAGTTCCCTATTGCTTCCCATAAGCCACCTAACACATTGAGTGGCTGCTGATATTAAAAAAAGTTGCAATATTGTGCCACCTTGCTAATCAGATAGGCTGGTACTTAGCAGTGTTCAGTTAGTGAATTAGTTCAGATTACTCAAACTGTTTAATTTGCACTG